>JAQHUG010000094.1:642138-654459 GCA_028555095.1 Dicrostonyx torquatus
CTTCTAAAATTCAATGAAAATGACCACACAACATACCCAAATTTATGGGACACAATGAAAGCAGTGTTAAGAGGAAAGTTCATAGCACTAAATGCCTATGTAAAGACGCTGGAAAAGTCCCACACTAGTGAATTAACAGAAACTTTGAAAGCTTTAGAACAAAAGGAATCAAACTCACCCAAGAGAACCATACAGCAGGAAATAATCAAGTTGAAAACTGAAATCAACAAAATAGAAACAAAGAAAACAATACGAAGAAACAATGAGACAAAGAGTTGGTTCTTCGAGAAAATCAACAAATGACAAACCTTTATCCAAACTAACCAAAAAGAAGACAGAGAATATTCAAATTAACAAAGTCCGAAATGAAAAGGAGGGCATAACAGACATGAAGGAAATTTATAGAATCATCAGGTCATTTTTAAAAAACCTCTCCTCCACAAAATTGGAAAACTTAAAAATAATTGACAACTTTCTGGATAAATATCCCTTACCAAAATTAAATCAAGATCAGATAATCAAACTAAATAGACCTATAACTGCTGAAGAAATAAAAACAGTCATCAAAAGTCTCCCAGCCAAAAACAGCCCATTGCCAGATGGTTTCACCTCCAAATTCTACAAGATTTTCAAAGAAGAACTGATACCAATACTCCTCAAATTGTTCCACACAGTAGAAACAGAAGGAACATTGCCGAAATCCTTTTATGAGGCTACAATTACTCTAATACACGAGCCACATGAAGACATTACTAAGAAAAGAATTAAAGACCAATCACACTCATGAATATTGACGCAAAAATACTACATAAAATACTGGCAAATCGCCGGGCGGTGGTGGCACACGCCTTTAATCCCAGCACTCGGGAGGCAGAGGCAGGCGGATCTTTGTGAGTTCGAGACCAACCTGGTCTACAAGAGCTAGCTCCAGCGCAGGCTCCAAAGCCACAGAGAAAACCTGTCTCTAAAAAATAAAAAAAAAGAAAAAGCAAACAAAATACTGGCAAATCAAATCCAAGAACACATGAGAACCATCATCCACCATGGTCAAGTCGGCTTCATCCCACAGATGCAGGGATGGTTCAACATACGAAAATCTGTCAACATAATCCATCATATAAACAGACTGAAAAATTAAAAAACCACATGATTGATGCCAAAAAAGCTTTTGACAAAATACAACATCCCTTCATGATAAAAGTCTTGGAGAGAGCAGGGATACAAGGAACATACCTAAAGATAATAAAGGCAATATACAGCAATCCAACAGCCAACATCAAACTAAATGGAGAGAAACTCCCAGTGATCCCACTGAAATCAGGAACAAGATAAGGTTGTCCACTCTCTCTATACCTATTCAATATAGTTCCTGAGGTCCTAGCTAGAGCAATAAGACAACAAAATGATATCAAGGAGATACAAATCAGCAAAAAAGAAGTCATACTCTCACTATTTGCTGATGATATGATAGTTTACATAAGCGACCCCACAAATTCTACCAAGGAACTTCTACAACTCATAAACACTTTCAGTAATGTAGCAGGATACAAGATTAACTCAAACAAATCAATAGCCCTCCTATTTTTATTCCATTCTTAATGTCTTCTTTGACCCAATCACCATTCACAAATGAACTATGTAATCTTCAAGAATTTTTGCACTTATCAGAGATTTTTTTGTTGACTTTCAGTTTTATTACATTATTGTCAAAAATCAGTAGCCCTCCTTTACACTGATGAGAAATGGGCTAAAAAAGAAATCAGAGAAACATCGCTCTTCACAATAGTGACAAATAAAATATCTCAGAGTAACTCTAAGCAAACAAGTGGAAGACTTATATGACAAGAATTTTTAATCTTTGAAGAATGGAATTGAAGAAGAAACCAGAAAGTGGAAAGATCTCCCATGCTCTTGGGTAGGTAGAATTAACACAGTAAAGATGGCAAGCTTACCAAAAGCAATCTACAGATTCAATGCAATGCCCACCAAAATCCCAGCAAAATTCTTCACAGACTTCAGAAGAACAGCACTCAACTTTATATGGAAAAGCAAAAAACCCAGGATAGCCAAAACAATCCTGTACAATAATAGAACTTCTGGAGGCATCACAATCCCTGACTTCAAACTCTACTACAGAGCTACAGTACTGAAAACAGACTGGTATTGGCATAGAAAGAGACAGGAGGACCAATGGAACCAAATTGAAGACCCGGATATTAATCCACACACCTTCGAAAACCTGATTTTTGACAAGGAAGCAAAAAATATAAAGTGAGAAAAAGAAAGCATCTTTAACAAATAGTGCTGGTATAACTGGATATCAACATGTAGAAGAATGAAAATAGACCCATATCTATCACCATGCACAAAACTCAAGTCCAAATGGATCAAAGACCTCAATAAAAAACCAGCCACACTGAACCTCATAAAAGAGAAAGTGCAAAGCACACTTGAACAGAGTGGCACAGGAGACCACTTCCTAAATATAATCCCAGTAGCACAGACACTGAGAAAAACAATTAGTAAGTGGGACCTCTTGAAACTGAAAAGCTCCTGTAAATCAAAGGATATGGCCAATAAGACAAAAAAGTAGCTCAAGAAATTGGTCAGTAAAAGAACACATCATCCAATAAAAAATGGAATACAGACCTCAACAGAGAACTCTCAACAGAGGAATCTAAAATGGCTGAAAGGCACTTAAGGAAATGTTCAACATCCTTAGTCATCAGAGAAATGCAAATCAAAACAACTCTGACATTCTATCTTACACCTGTAATAATGGCCAAGATCAAAAACAGTGATGACAACTTTTGCTGGAGAGGTTGCTGCATTGCTCGTGAAAGTGCAAGCTGGTACAGCTTCTTTGGATATCAGTATGGTGATTTTTCAGAAAATTAGGAAACAACCTACCTCAAGACCCAGCAATACCACTTTTGGGTATATACCCAAAGGATGCTCAATTGTGCCACAAGGACACGTGCTCAACTGTGTTCATAGCAGCATTGTTTGTCATAGCCAGAACCTGGAAACAACCTAAATGCCCCTCGACTGAAGAATGGATAAGGAAAATGTGATACATTTACACAATGAAGTACTACACAGCAGAAAACAATAATGAAATCTTGAAATTTGCAGGCAAATGGATGGAGATAGAAAACATCATATTGAGTGTGACAACACAGACCCAGAACGACCATTATCATATGAACTCTCTCATAATTGGTTTTTAAACATAAAGCAAAGAAAACCAGACTATAAATCACAATCACCTTGAACCTAGAAAACAATGAGGACTCTAATAGAGACATACATGGATCTAACGTACATGGGAAGTAGAAAAAGACAAGATATCCTGAGTAAATTGGGAGCATGAGGACCTTAGGGGAGGGCTAAATGGGGGAGAGGAGAAGCAGGGAGGGGAGCAGAGAAAAATGTATAGCTCAATAAAATCAATTTTAAAAAAGAAAACTTAGGGTGCTAGAGAGATGGCTCAGTGGTTAAGAGCATTGCCTGCTTTTCCAAAGGTCCTGACTTCAATTCCCAGCAACCACATGATGACTCACAACCATCTGTAATGAGGTCTGGTGCCCTCTTCTGGCCTGCAGGCATATACACAGACAGAATATTTTATACATAATAAATAAATAAATACTTTTAAAAAAAGAAAACTTAGAGTATCCCCGAAAAAGCACCCTGTTTGGAAGTAATGATTAATATTCATTGCTGACTTGGCTGCTTTTTGAGTAACTTAGGAAGTATAGTGGGACACTGCTGAATGTGTGCAATGGTGTTTGTAGAGAGGATTAACTAAGGGGAAGACCCACACTGAATACAGGCAACCTCATGCTACGGGCTAGAGACTTAGACAGAATAAAAAGGACGAAAAGTAGAATTCAGCTGAATGTGGGCATCTCCCTTTCTCTCCTTCCTGATGTGACCTACTTTCCTCCATCATTCCTTCTGGGCTTGACTGAACCCAAGGAAACTATAAACAAAATAAGGAATTCCTCTCATAAGACATTTCTCAGGATTTTAGACATAGTGTCAAAAAGTAATATATTTATTTTTACCCTGAGGAAGAACGTGTGACTTCAGATAAGTATGGCAATAAATAACAGAAATAATGCATTAAAATTTCCCAAGCAAATGAGAGAATATAAAAGGGTATCAAGGTTGGAGCACTTTTGCCTTCTCCACAATAAAGAACCAATAAATGAATTCTGAAATTCCTTTAATAAAGTTCTGGAAGTAAGCAAAAATTCATTAGATCCATGAAAATAAAACCCTTAACCCCTAAATATAAGCTTATATAAATCTTGTATAAGCTTAAAAATTAAAATAAATCCTAACATAGTTTAAAATTTTTACTAACCAAATACCGCATCAAGAATTTTACATGTTTACTCATTTATTCATAATGAAAATTAAATAACATAGGACCAAAATCCCCAGAAATATTTGGGAGTTTGCTGTTGTTTCCTGAAAGATTTATTTGTTTATTTAAGGTATATATGTGTGTGCCTGCGTGAGTTTATGTGCACCACATAAAGATTCGTAACTGTTGAACCAACTGCCTCTCCAGACCCCAGATTTTTATTTTTAATCTTTCCTATAATTTTAGGTGGAAATGACAAATGTTATGAAATACCTCCAGTAATTAATTTCCTCTATCAGCATAATACACATTCACATTAAATGGAATATAGACTCTAACAGTATCATGCCACTTCAGATGGCAACAGCAAATTAAATTGTGGTTTTCAAAGCAGTGTGGAGTTTTAGGATTGTGAACTGATATTCTGGATTTTCCCTCCTTTTACAAATGAAGAGAGTAAAAGTAAGGAAAGGTCCAAGAAACTACTCAACGCTTTACTGCTAACAGAGCTGAAATGGGATCCAGGTAGCCTGACTCGAATCAGTACTCTTGCTTTTGCCCGAGGCTTTTCCTCTGCTCCTGTTCGCTAAGCTGTTCAACATTCTCAGACCGGGATTCTGTGTCTACTGTCATTGCTAGGCTTATTCTTCTCCTCACAAAACTTGCCTAGACTCTGTGCCTTCAAAACTACATTTTAAATTCTGGTCCCCCAGTCAATATTAAATAAGCCAGCGGATCCTCACGGTGCTTTGCTCCTACCTTGTTTCAAATGGTAAGGGGCTTGAAGATATGTGTTTAACCCCCACCTTGTACTTTATCCCAGCATCCTATTTTGTACCGTCTATTTTGTACCTAGGTGGCTTGGCTCCAAACAAGCACTTGTTTGGAATGAATGAATTTGGGCATCTTCTGAATAGAGGAAAGAGTTCACTCTATGAACAAGAATACCTAGCCTTAACATTTTTTAAAATAAGAGAGAGAAGCAGAGGGAAGAGGAGTTTGTCTATGAATAGATAATGGAATACTTGCTATAAGAAAGGAGTAAGGTTTTATATTTCCCAGAGGCAATGTAGCACAAGAAGTTCAAGAGAGACTTACCTCGAGGATAGAGAGGAGGAGGAACATCAGAATGAGTTTATGGTTCTGCTTAGGGAAGGCTTGTAGGAAAAGAGCACCTTCGTGGGCCCAATATTTCAAGGAGAAGAGAAAAATAAAATGACTGTTAGGTAGGCAAGGGTGAGGAGAGGGCTCTTTCAATAAACTGCCTAAAAGTCTGAGGAATGGATTGGAGCAGTTTCCTGTCTCCTAACCTTTAACTGCAATAGTTTCAAAATAGCACAGCAGTGCTACCCAATGGATAAAGGTGGAACTGCAGGTCACAGAATCTAAAGTTGCTCTCAACGCTGGGAGGAGCAATTCAGTATTTCTTCTTGAAAGACTTCTCAACCTTTGACTACAAACAGTCTCTCTGATATTCCTTCATTGCTTTTCAGTCTCCTCCGTAGATTTTGTTCTGGTTATGAGATCTCCTAACCTCATCAATACAAATCCTGCCTGCTCTTCTAAGTTCTTTCCTTTGTTTGCTTTGGGAATTTTTTTTTGACATAAGGTCTCACATATTCCAGGATGTCCTTGAGCTAAGTATGCATTCCACTCTGGCCTTAAATCCCTGATCTCCTTACCTTCACCTCCCAAGTTCTGAAATCATGGTAATAAACCACCATACCTGGCAAAAACACTGAAATAGAAGACAAGAAGACGAGAAACCAAAATTCAAAGTCTTGGTAATTTATTCACCTAATGATCTTAGACTAGTCACTAACTGTAGTCAGATTTTTCTTTGGACCACCATATCACAATATGGGGACTTATTATTAATTGTGAAAGTTCGGCCTTAGCTTAGGCTTGTCCCACTAGCTCTTATAACTTAAATTAACCTGATTTTATTAATCTACATTTTACCATGCAGCTTTTTACCTTTCTTTTATTCTGTATGTCTGACTCCCTTCATGTCTCATTGACAGCTCTTCAATGCCTCTATTATCTTCTCCTCTCTCTCTCTTTGCCCAGAAGTCCCACCTGTTCTTCCTACCTAGCTGTTGACAATCCAGCTCTTTATTAATCAAATCACAGCAATATATCTTCACAACCTGTGAAAATATCCCACAACATCCAACCTTTGGGGAATATCACATTTTAAGCTTCCAAGAGAGGCACTTAAAATATCACAGAAGGTCATACGAAAGAGTACTTATATAAATAACAGTTCTAAATAAATACAGGATACCGATAAAATTTCTTCTTGGACTACCTCAGACTAGAAAATCCTAACCACTTCAAAAGATTTTCTGACACAAATTTCTGTTATTTTTTTTTATTTATTTGGTCCTTACACCATACACATATGTCTGAATTCTAAGAGGATTAGATGTATTTTGCAACATATATGGACATATATGGATTGAAATCTTTCCTCTGATAATGACTCAATAACCTTGAGAAGTTCATTTTATCTTTAATTGTGATACTATCATTTAAAAGAACTAATAATCATTAATACTTGGCAGAGATGTTATAAAAAGATAAATAATTTCAAAGAAAGTGACTAATCTGCTTCAAGTGCCTCATTAGCATGAAAAAAGTCAATTATAGTTAGGAAGGAGTTGATCTCAATAAACCCTCATTGATACAAATGCAAATGACACACTCTCGGTTCCTAAATTGATGAGCTCTAAGACAGGGGAAATAATTCAGACTCCAGTTTTGACCCTAGTGATCAGGGATCCCATAGAGCACTACCCTATTTAAGCCATGCTTCTCAACATGCCTGACTCAGTGATAAACACAGACAGCCACAGCTTGTCATGGTGAACACACTACAGGATTTGCAGCCCTAAATGGACCACATATACCACAACTTAGCCTCCCAAGACTTAGCAATCATTACAGAAGAGGGGCAAAAATAGCAGAAGAGCCTGAGGCACTACATGACCACAAAAAAAAAAAAAAACCAGTATCCTCTGCAGACATTTGGCAAGTGCATGTATAAACTCATAGTAATTGTGACACTATGAAAAAAACCCAACCAGGCCAAATCTCGCATGGAGATGGAACTTCAGTTCACAGTCCCATCCCTAGAATTAGAGCTTTTCACAATATTTAGCTTCTAGGAGAGGAATGAACAGTTTTCTCTGAGAGTGTAGCCTCTGGTAAATCAGCCACTTTTAGGAAGACTATATATCAAAGAATATTTGGGTAGTAGAAATTGGTCTTGAAGGATTTGGGGCAGGTAAAGCAGGGGAGGTAGATTTAGAGAGAGTTGGCTGTATGAATATGATCAAAACATACAGTACAAAACTCCCAAAGAACTAATAAAAATATAAACATAAGTATTACCAAAATGAATGGACAAAGGTACATGGAGAATCATTCCATGGGAATAAAATTTTTACTTTGAAAGATAAAATAGCTCTAAAAATGGCCAGTGATTTATTCACACCATTATGGATGTATGTAAATACCAACAAACTATGTACTTAACATGGCTACATTGGAAAATATTTTGCTATGTAAAATACTTATACCAAAATTATATTAAATTATATTACATTAAACTTACATCTCAAAGTATTTAGTTTGTGCCTTAGGGGCTTCTATGGCTGTGGAAAAACACCATGACCAAAAATCAACTTGGAGAGGAAAGGGCTTATTTCATTTTATACTTCCCAGTAACAGTTCACCATCCAGGGAAGACAAGTCAAGAACTCAAGGCAGGAAACTGGAGGCAGGAGCTGATGGATACACCATGGTGGAGTGATGCTTACAGGTTTGCTTCTTCTGGTTGCTCAGTCTGCTTTCTTATAGCATCCAGGACCACGAGCCCAAAGGTGGTCCCACTCACAATCATTTGGGCCCTCTCATGCCAAATATCGGTGAAAAATTGCATCACAGGCTTGCCCACATGCTGATCTGGTGGTGACGTTTTTTAAAACTGAAGTTTTCTCTTCTAAAATGACTGTAGTATATCTTAAGTTGACATAAAATCTAGCCCACACAAAATAGCAAAGAAGTGTGATCAGTCATTTATTATTTCTAAATCTCTGACATATTCTTTTTATTGATTTTATTGAGCTATACATTTTTCTCTCCTCCCCTCCAAACCTCTCCCCTACATTTCAACCATCTCCCATAGTCCCCATGCTCCCAATTTACTCAGAAGATTTTGTCTTTTTCTACTTCCCATGTACATTAGATCAATATATGTCTCTCTTAGAGTCCTCATTGTAGTCTAGGTTCTCTGGGATTATAATTTGTAAACTGATTTTCTTAGCTTTATGTTTAAAAACCACATATGAGTGAGTGCATATGATAATTGTCTTTCTGGGTCTGGGCTGCCTCATTCAGTGTGATTTTTTCTTAGATCCATCCATTTGCTGGCAAATTTCAAGATGTTGTTATTTTTCTCTGCTGTGTAGTATTCCATTGTGTAAATGTACAACCACATTTTCCTTATTCATTCTTTGGTTGAGGGGCATTTAGGTTGTTTCCAGGGTCTGGCTATGACAAACAATGCTGCTATAAACACAGCTGAGCACAAGTCCTTGTGGCACGATTGAGCATTCTTTGGATATATACCCAAAAGTGGTATTTCTGGGTCTTGAGGTAAGTTGTTTCCTAACTTTCTGAGAAATCGCCACACTGACATCCAAAGGAGTTGTACCAGCTTGCACTTTCAGGAGCAATACAGGAGTGTTCCCGTTACCCCACATCCTCTCCAGCATAAGTTGTCATCAGTGTTTTTGATCTTGACCATTCTTATAGGTGTAAGATGGAATCTCTGAGTTATTTTGAATTGCATTTCTCTGATGGCTAAGGATGTTGAGCATTTCCTTAAGTTTCTTTCAGCCATTTTAGATTTCTCTGTTGAAAGTTCTCTGTTTAGGTCTGTACTCTCTTTTTTATTGGATAATTTGTTCTTTTGATGACCAATTTCTTGAGTTCTTTGTATATTTTGGAAATCAGCCCTCTGTCTAATGTGGGGTTGGTGAAGATCTTTTCCCATTCTGTAGGCTGTCATTTTGTCTTGTTGACTGTGTCCTTTGCTTTACAGAAGCTTTTCAGTTTCATGAGGTCCCATTTATTAATTGTTTCTCTCAGTGTCTGTGCTACTGGGGTTTTATTTAAGAAGTGGTCTCCTGTGCCAATGTGTTCAAGTGTACTTCCCACTTTCTCTTCTATGAAGTTCAGTGCAGCTGGCTTTATGTTGAGGTCTTTGATCTATTTGGACTTTAGTTTTGTGCATGGTGATAGATATGGATCTATTTTCATTCTTCTACATGTTGATATCCAGTTATGCCAGCACTATTTGTTAAATATGATTTCTTTTATCCATTTTATATTTTTTGCTTCTTTATCAAAAATCACCTGTTTGAAGGTGTGTAGATTAATATCTGGGTCCTTGATTCGGTTCCATTGGTCCTGCTGTCTGTTTTTATTCCAATACCAGGCTGTTTTCAGTACTATCACACAGTTTGAAGTCTGACACATTCCTATTGAACTGTATTTTCAATAAATGATACTGTTCCTGATTTTGTAAGAGATTTAAAAATTTTAATTGTCAAATCTATAGATTTATCCTACCAAGTCAAAGATTCCATTTTGTTTTAGAAGTAAAAACACAATTAATATATAAGAGGCTTCAATATTGTGTTAGGGTTTCTATTGCTGTGAGGAGACACCATAACCATCACAACTCTTATAAAGAAAAACATTTAACTAGGGTTGGTCTACAGTTTCAGAAGTTAGTCCATTATCATCATGGAGGTGTTTAGGCAGACATGGTGCTGAAGAAGGAGCTGAGGGTTTTACATCTTGAGCTGCAGACAACAGGAAAAGAACTTTATTTCACACTGGGCATACGTTGAGTATAAGAGACCTCATAGCTTACCCCCACAGTGTCATACTTCCTTTTACAAGACCTCACCTACTCCAACAAAGCCGCACATCTAATAGTGCTACTCTTATTGGAGGTCATTTTATTTCAAGCCATCACATATATAGTCTTTTTGTGTGATGATGTTTGTGTTGACAACTCTTTTACATGTATAAATCCTTTTTTTACTATATAAGCCTTCTAAAAGTTAAGATATAGTAGGCATATGTAAATCTGTAAGGAAGTACTAAAGTTTCAAATTAGTTTTGTTGAAATCTAAGAGATGGTTTTTTTTTAATCAAAACGTTGAACAAGATAAAAGTCCATTTAAAAAAATTAAAAAGCCACATAGAAGATATGTAAATTCTTCCCTCATTAGCACTTCTTGAAATAAAAATATACAAATAACATTATACAGAGTGATCAAGTAATATTTAGGAATTTACTTTAGGAATATATATGCATGTAATAACAATTAATGAAAAATGTTTCAAATTTTAAAAAGAGAAAGAAGGAGTATGTGGGAGGGCTTGGAGGGAGGAAAGGCGAGTGATGTTATATTATAATCTCAAAATAAAAGTAAAATAAATCCAAAGAGTAAAAAGATATATGTGTTCATTTTTATTTCTCTCTAGAAACAGTGCTGATCTCTACTAGTTAATCACAAAAGAATATGAGACCAAGCTCTGACCACTCAGATTTCATTGACAAACACCCTTTCAGTATAGAAATACAAGTCCAGAAAAATCTCCAGTTGGGTGTGTTTGTCTGCTTGCTCTCAAAAGGCTATGCAGTCTTTACTGAAAGTAAAACATTTTGTCTTACCAAAATACCTTGGATTGTGTGGTCTTTGTCTTGGACGCCTCAACTAATGTTAGTCTCTTAATTTTGGTATATGGTACTTAACTAAAAAATGTTCATTTCTTTTATATTTTCCAATTTTGTGGCATACAGGCTTTTGTAGTAAGACCTAATGATTTTATGAATTTCCTCAGTGTCTGTGGTTATGTCCCCCTTTTAATTTCTGATCTTGTTAATTTGCATGTTCTCTCTCTGCCATTTGATTAGTTTGGTTAGGGGTTTATAAATCTTGTTGATTTTCTCAAAGAACCAGCTCTTTGTTTCATTGATTCTATTTTTAACTATTTTTTATTTTTCCATTCAAAAATGTACACTTCCTCCCCTCCTCCCATTCCCCTCCCATTCCCCCACTCACCTTCCTCCCTCACCCTCCCTCCTTAAGAGAGGGCAGGGTACCCTGCCCTGTGGGAAATCCAAGGCCCTTCCCTCTCCATTCAGGCCTAGGAAGGTGTGCATCCAAATAGACTAGGGTACCAAAAGCCAGTACATGAAGTAGAAACAGGTCCCAGTGTCATTATCGATGGCTTCTCAGTCCACCCCCATTGTCAGTCACATTCAGAGAGTCCAGTTTGATCACATGCTCGTTCAGTCCCAGTCCAGCTGGATTTGGTGATCTCCCATTAGATCAAGGCACACTGTCTCAGTGGGTGGACCAACCCCTCGCAGTCCTGACTTCCTTGCTCATATTCTCCCTCCTGCTCTTCAACTGGACCTTGGGAGCTCAGTCCATTGCTCTGATGTGGGTCTCTGTCTCTATCTCCATCCATCGCCCGACAAATATTCTATGGTGATATTCGAGATAAGGATCAGTGCGATACTGGGGCAAGGCCAGTTCAGGCACCCTCTCCTCTGCTGCCCAAGGATCTATCCGGGGACATCCCCGTGAAAACCTGGGATACCCTCCAGAGCCAAATATCTTGCAAAACCTATAATGGCTACCTTAATGTAGATATCTGTAATATATCTCTTTCCCTGCTCCTATATCTGCGCTTCCTCCATCTCCAACTTCCCACTTCCCCCAAGCTCTTCCCAGTCTTTCCCTTCTCCCTTCTCTCTTCCCCTCTCCCCGTCCCCCAAACCCACCCCTACCCCCATGCTCCCAACTTTTGCCCAGCAAACTTGTTTGCTTCCAGTTTCCAGGAGGATCTATATA
>JAQHUG010000094.1:659760-673342 GCA_028555095.1 Dicrostonyx torquatus
CATTAAGCTTATAGCTCACAAGCCTGCAGAAGCCAAATAGCAAGGTGAACCCAAAGAAAAACATATATAGATTTTCCTGGAAGTCGGAAGCAAACAAGATCGTCAGACAAAAGGTTTTCTATTCTTTAGTTGGTGTTACCCCAAATTTTGTAACATGGTCTGTAAAATCAATAACAAGCTATGGGTGGAAATTCTTACTATAATACTTAAAACTGAGGTTACAGAAATAAGACAAAGGAAATAAAGAAAAAGAAGAAAATAAATTGTTCTCGTTTTAAGAGTAATATGATTCTATATTGAGAAAATTCCAAAATAGTTCATTAACAGATTCATAGAACTGATCAGCAAATTCAAAAAAATAGTAAGTAGTAAAATCAACATGTAAAAATCACTATCTTTCTTATATGCCTAATGAACTCACTGAGAAAAAAAATCATGACAATGATATCATTTGCAACAGCCTCAAAAAAATCCCTAGGAATAAACCGAAACAAGGAGGTGAAGGGCTGTTACAGTGAAAATTAATAAACACTGGAAACAAATTGACAGAGATCCCCACATCTGCAGAACACCCATGGCAGCCTTCCCTACACCACCACCATCTCCGACAGATCGCGCAGGTCTTCCCCTTATAGCATTCCTCCACAAACATGTGGCTTTGTCCCAGACCCCAACTTCAGTAGGTGCCCCCTGCTAACTTTAGGGCAGCTCCTTCCAGGGCAGTTCTTCTCCAGTAGACTGAAGGCAGACACATACCATTCCTACTTTTCCTGAGATCCAATCCCCAAGTCTCATCCCCATCTCTGTAGCAGGAAAATTGAAGTAGTCTCCCTTTCCTCTCTGACCCCATCCTCAATGGATCACAAAGACCTTCTCCCCCAGTCTTCTTTCCTCCAACTCATCAGAACAACCCAGCCCACATCACCAGCAGCATTCAATGAGAACACGCCAGCTAAGCAGGCCAGGAAAATGGAACACACAGACATTAAACTTTTTGAAGCTCAAAAAAGGAAACAGAAACCAAGAACAAAACAGACACCGAACAAAGACAAATCAAGAAATCAGCACCTAGACATATTCTGAACCCAGATGCCTAAACACCACTATAAGAATATAATAACAGCATGGGCAAAATTTTTCCACCAGTGTCCAGATATCTTACCACAGTCAGCCCCAAATAATTCAACATATCTGATGCACAAGAAAAAGACCTAAAATCAACTATATGGAGATGGTAGAAGTCCTTAAAGAGGAAATGAATGAAGCCCTTAAAGAAATCTAAGAAAATACAAATAAAAAATTGAGGATATGAATCTCTTAAAGAAATCCAAGAACACAACCATTTGAAGGAAACAAAACTGTTCAAAACTGAAAACAAAAATAGATTAAAATAAAACACAAGCAGAGGGAATTCTGGAAATGAAAAATTTACAAATTCAGACAGGAACTACAGCAGTATGCTTTACCAATAGAATATTAAGTATGGAAGAGAGAATTTCAGGTGTTGAAGATATGCTAGAAGAAATGTGAAATCTGGGACACAATGAAAAGACCAAAATCTAAGAGTAATAGGAATAGAAGAAGAAGAAACCCACTTCAAAGGTCCAGAAGATGTTTCCAACAAAATCATAGAAGAAAAATTTCCTAACCTAAATAAGGAAATGCCTATAAAGATACAAGAAGCATACATAACACCAAAGAATTTGGAATAGAAAAGAATGTTCCTTTGCCATGTAGTAATCATAACACTAAACACACAAAACAAAAAATGAATTTCAAATCTACAAGGGAAAAAGTTCAAGTAGCACATAAAGATAAACCTATTAGAATTACAAACTTCTCAATGGAGATTCTAAATGTCAAAAGGGCATGAAGAGATGTGGTGAAGACTCTAAGAGACTATAGATATCAGCCCATATTACTATACAGCAAAACTTTCATTCCCCGTAGATGTAGAAAATAATATATTTCATGATAAAGTCAAATTTAAGCAATATCTATCTACAAATATAGCCCTATAGAAAGTACTAGAAGTAAAACTCCCACCTAAAGATGTGGTGAAATTTTGTTTGTGCTCTAACAAATAAAACTTGCCTGGAGATCAGAGTATGGAGCTAGCCACTAATTAACCTATAGAGGCTAGACAGTGGTGGCACACACCTTTAATCCTATCACTTGGTAGCACATGCCTTTAATCCCAGTACATGGGAAACACGTGCCTGTAATCCCAGCACTACAGAGGAGGAAACAGGAAGTGATATGACTGGGCAAATAGAGGAATGTAAGGTGGGTGGAGACAGGAAATAGGACCCTTTTAGACTGAGGAGTTGGTGAGGTAAGAAGTGAGTTTGCTTGCTCCTTTATCTTTCTGATCTTTCAGCATTTTTAACCCTGCATCTGACCCGGGTTTTTATTATTAAGACCAATTAGAATTCACACTACATGAAGTGGTTAACTGAACCCATGAAAACACAAGAAATAAATAACCTCACACCAGCAAAATCAAAAGAAGGGAAACACACACACACAGCACCACCAGCAATAACAATAATAGCAGGAATTAAGAATCATTAGTCATTCATATCTCTCAGTATCAATGGACTGTGTTCCCTAATAAACATACAGACTAACAAAATGAAAACACCCAACCTAATGTGGTTAATTACCCCACAAAACAAGGAAATAATTTCACACCAGTAAAACCAAAGAAGGGAAATACACACATTCACTCACACTCATTCTCACACACCACTAACAAAGACACCAACAAAATAGATTTCAAATTAAAATTAATCAAAAGAGATGGGGAAGGACACTACATAGTCATCAAAGGAAAAATCCTCCAAGATGACACTCCAATTCTTAACATCTATGCCCCAAACAAAAGGGCACTCAACTTTGTAAAGGAACCCTACTATGACTTAAATCAAATATTGACCCTCACACATTGATAGTGGGAGACTTCAATACCCAAGTCTTACCAATGGACAAGTCATCCATACAAAAACTGAGCAGAGAAATGCAAGAGCTAACTGGAGTTATAAACCACATGGACCTAACACAGATATTTTAGAACAGTTCACCCAAACATCAAAGAATGTATCTTCTTCTCAGCACTTCAGAGAACTTTCTATAAAATTGACCACAAGCTCAGACACAAAACAAGTCTCCACAAATAACAGGAATTTGAAATAACTCACTGCATCTATCAGACAGCCATGGATTAAAGCTGAATGTCATTATCAGAAATGACAGAAAGTTTACAAACTCTTGGAAACTGAACAACTCTCTACTGAACAAAAATGGATTAAGACAGAAATAAAGAAATTACAGAGTTTCTAGAATTCAATAAAAATGAATAAAAAGCACAGCCAAACTTATGGGACACTATGAAAGCAGTGCTAAGAAGAAAGATCATAGCACTAGGTGCCTACAAAAAAAGAAATTGGAGAAATCTCACGGTAGCAGCTTAGCAGTACACCTGAAAGATCTAGAACAAACAAAAGCAAACTCACCCAATATGAGTAGATGGCAAGAAATAATCAAACTAAAGGCTGAAATCAATAAAAGAGAAAAAACAGAATACAAATAATAAATGAAACAAAGTTGGTTCTTTGGGAAAACTAACAAGATATACAAACCCTTATCCCAACTAACTAAAAGACACACAGAGAGACTATCTAATTGAGAAATGAATTGGGGGACATAGCAACAGATCCTTGAATAAATCCAGAGAATCATTAGATCCTACTTTAAAAACCTGTATTCCACGGTTGAATGTTAGCACAAGAGACAGTATTCCTTAGTCTGAATACTAAGATCAATCGACAATTATTAAATGTGACCTTCTGAAATTTAAAATCTTCTTTAAGGTCAAGGATGCCATCAAGGGGGCAAAATGTCAGCCTACAGAATGGGAAATATTTTTAACAATTCCACATCTGATAGAGTAAAAATATCCAGAACATATAAAGAACTAAAGAAACTAGATGTCTAAAAACAAAATAATCCAATTTTTAAAAATGAGGTACAGATCTAAACAGATAATTCTCAACAAATGAATCTAAATGACCAAGAAACATGTAAAGAAATGTTCAACACCTTAGCCATCAGGGAAATACAAATTAAAATTACTCTGAGATTCCACCTGTCAAAATGGCTAAGATAAAAAACACAAGTGACAATTCATGCTGGTGAAGATGTGGAACAAGGGGAGCACACCTCCATGGCAGGTGGGAATGCAAACTTGTACTGCCACTTTGGAAATCAATATGGTGGTTTCTCAGAAAATTGGGGCTTGATGTATCTCAAGACCCATCTATACCACCCATGGCCATATACTCAAAGGATGCTCAATCATACCATAAGAATGTCTGCTCAACTGTGTTCATAGCAGTTTTATTCATAATAGCCAGAAACTGGAAACAGCCTAGATGTCCATCAGTTAAAGAATAGATAAAGAAAATTTGGTACATTTACACAATGGAATATTACAACTCAGCTGTAAAAAAAAAAACAATGGCATCATATAATTTGCAGGTAAATGAATAGAACTAGAAAAAATAAATAATCCTGAATGAGGTAACCCAGACCCAAAAAGACAAACATGGTATATACTCACTCATAAGTGACTATTAACTGTAACATAACAGATAACCATGCTACTATCCACAGACCCAGAGAGGCTAGGTAGCAAGGAGGACCCAAGAGGGGGACATAAAGATCTCCAGCAGAAGTGGAAATAGAAGAGATCTTGTGGGTGGATTGTAGGTGGGGTAGAGATGAAAACATGAGAGATTGGGTTGGGGTGAATGAAGAGGGAGAGTACTGAAAGAGATGACTGAAAATGGGGTGGCATTTCTTCAGGATCAAGTAGAAGCCTAGTACAAGGGAAACTCCTAGTGATTTACAAGGATGACTCCAGCTAAGACTCCTTCATATCTACATATCAATAGTAGATATGTAGCCTGAACTGTGCCATCTCCTGTGATCAGAAAAGACTTCCAGTGGAGGCATTAGGACAACAACCCAGCCACACAATCTTTCAACTACAGTCCGTCCTGCTTATGGGATGTTCTGCGGTAAATGTGGCACAGAGATTGGAGTAACCAGTCAATGACTGGTCCAGCCTCAGATGCATACCATGAGAGTGAGCTTACCCTTGATATTACCTGAAGTTCCAGGACCCAGAGGTTGGATGGCCTAGAGAACTAGGATAGAATCAAACATTATTGGAAGGGGAAAAGTCAATGTATTGTTGCCTAACAATATTCTGTTACACTTATATATTGGTAACTACCCCACTTGACGTAAGAGAACCTTCATCCCGTAACTGATAGAAACAGATGCAGAGACCCACAGCCAAATATTAGGCATTAGACCAAACTTGGGTAATCCTATTAAAGAGGGGAAGGAAAGATTGTATGAAACAGGGGGGGGTCAAGGACATTTCATGAAAACCCACAGAAACAATTAACATGGGCTCATAAGAGTACACAGAGTCTGAACTGACAGCCAGGGATCCTGCATGGGACTGAATTAAGCCCTCTACATGTATGTGACAGTTGTGCATCTTAGTCTACTTGTGGGATTCCTAACAATGGGAGCAGGGCTGTCCCTAATAATTGACTGGCTTTTTAGAACTTGTTTGTCATAGTGGATTGCCTTACCCAGCCTTAATACAAGGGGAAGAGCTTAGTCCTACCTCAACTTCATATGCCATGCTTTGTTGATACACATGAGATGCCTGCCCCTTTCTGAACAGAAACAGAGGAGGAGTGGATTGTAGGGGAAATAAGAGGAGAGGAAGAAGGGGGAACTGTAGTTGGGATATAAAATAAATGTATACATGAATATATAAATTTAATTAATTTCAAAAATGACATCATGAAATTAGCAGGAAATTGGATTGAACAGCAAAAAATGTCACCCTGAGTAAGGTAACCCAGACCGAGAAAGATCAATATTGTATGTTTGCTTAGGGTTTCTTTTGCTGTGAAGAGACGTCATAAGCATGGCAACTCGTATTTAGGAAAACATTTAATTTGAGTGGGCTTATGTTGTAAGAAGCTGCTAGCTCATTTTCTTTCCTACCGCCCGGCAGCTTAGACCCAAAATAATCACACAGAAACTGTATTAATTAAATCACTGCTTGGCCCATTAGCTCTAGCTTCTTATTGGCTAACTATTACATATTAATTTAACCCATCTCCATTAACCTGTGTATCGCCATGTGGCAGTGGCTTACCGGCAAAGTTTCGACATGTCTGTCTCTTACAGTGGCTCCATGGCTTCTCTCTGACTCTGCCTTCTTCCTCCCAGCATTCAGTTTAGTTTCCCCACCTAGCTAAGTTCTGCCCTGCTTTATATGTCTAAAGCAGTTTCTTTATTCATTAATTGTAATCACAGCATACAGAGGGAAATACCACATCGGGCTTACAATTCAGAGGTTTAGTCCATTTCATCATGGTGGTGTGTAGACAAACATGGTGTTGGAGGAGCCAAGAGTTCTACATCTGGATTGGCAGACAGCAGCAAGAGAGAATGATACTAGGCCTGACTTGAGCTCCTGAAACTACAAAGCCCACCCCTAGTGACACATCTCCTCTAAAAATGCAGCACCTATTCCAACATGACCAAACCTCCTAATAGTGTCACTTCCCATGGGCCCATGGGGGTCATTTTCATTCAAACCACCACATATGTATTCACTTATAAGTGGATTTTAGCCATTAAATAAATGATAACCAAGCTACAATCTGTAGACATAGAGGAAAGATCTAGGTGGAACACATGAACCTACTTGGGAAGGGGAAGTAGAATAGATTTTTCTGGGTTTACTGGGAAAGGGTGATGATAGGAGAAGAAACAATTTGGTTGGCAGATGAGATGGAGGGAGACAGTGAAGGGGAAGACTGCTGGAATTGGGGGTGCATTGTGGGTGTGTGTGGAATCCTAGTACAGTGGAAATTTTGTAATCTATTAAGGTGATCTTAATGAAGATTCCTAGTAATGGGAGATAGATATAGCTTTAGTTGAGCATCTCTTATAACAAGGAAAGGGTTCTAGTGACATGAATGGGTTGAGTTCATTTGAGTTGTTGGCCAAAAGCATCCCATGGAAACCCCCGTACAACCTAGGCTGATGCCAAGACCAAGGGTTGCTCTCCACAAACTGACAGTGAGGCACCATTGCAGAGAACAAAATTTCTACAAGTCATTAGATATGGAGAAGTTGATCTCGTGCCTACATGGAGTCTTCCTCCCTGTGTTTTAGTCTTTTTGGTGCAGGGAAGTACTCTATAGGCTACTGAAAGAGAAACATGGTCATTAACCCAGCCACAAAATCTTTGACCTACAATCTGTTATGCCTGCAAAATACGTTATGGCAATGGTAGCACAGAACTTGTGGGAGTTGCCAAACAATATGTGATTTGACTTTGGTCAACTCCATGAGAAGGAATCCATACCCAACACTGCTTGGATAACCAAGAACCAGAGACTAGATATCCCTAGGGTAAAACTAAATATGACTGGCATTAAAAAAATCAATAAAGTGATTTCTAATGATGTTCTGCTATACTCATAGTTCAGTGAGCTATTCAATCACTATCAGAGAGGCTTCCTCCAGCAGCAGATAGAAACAGAAGCAGAGACCCACAGACAGAAATTATGCAGAGAGAAAGAGTCTAAACTGGAGGTCTCTATCAAATCCCTACCCTTAGAACTCAGGGACTCCTATAGAGGTAGAAAGATTTTAAGACTCACAGGGGAGGGAGTATACTAGAACAAGGACCTTTTGATCAACTAAGCACATATGAGCTCATGGAGACTGAGGCAGCAAGCACAGGGCCTACACGGGTCTGTACAAGGTCCTCTCTCTCTCTCTCTCTCTCTCTCTCTCTCTCTCTCTCTCTCTCTCTCTGTGTGTGTGTGTGTGTGTGTGTGTGTTTATAATAGCTATTAGCTTAGTATTTTTATGGTAATCCTGATTATGAGAATTAGTGGGTCTCTGTATCTTGTGCATGTTTGTGGTGGTTTGAAAGAAAATGGTCTCAAAGGGAGTGACACTATTAAGAGGTGTAGCCTTGTTGGAGTTAGTATGTGTGACCTTGTTGGGGAAAGTATGTCATTATGGGGGTGGATTCTGGTCTCCAATGCTCAAGCTATACCCAGTGTGATAGACAGTTCACTTCCTCTTTCCTAAAGATCTAAATAAATATACAACTCTCAGCTCCTTTTCCAGCATCATGCCTGTCTGCATGTTTCCCGCAATGATGATGATGGACTAAGCCTAACGGACTAATAGGTCAAACAGTGCTGCAATTAACATAGTTTTTGTGTGATTATTCAGGTCTGGGCAGCTGGGAAATAAAAGAGCAGTCTCTGCCTACAGGGAAACTAAACTAAAATATCCCTTCATTTCCTTTCATAAATGAAATGACAGTCTTAGAGAACAATAAAGCAAACTCATAAATTATATTAATAAGACATCTAACCTAAACTTCAAAATATCAGGAACATGGGGGAATAATAATTTAACTATTCTAAATTAAAAAGATGTAACAAATACAACCTGAGACCTTATATTGTATTCTACTTAAACTTTTTTCTTTGGGAATGGTTCATTTGGGAAACATTGAATGTAGACTGTATATGACATAGTGCAAAATAAATTTTCTATGTTGTAGTTACAATGTTATGATATAGCAGAATATGCTCACTTTTAAAAGTTGCATACTAAATCATTTAGAATAAAGTGTCATGATATTTGATACTTATTTTCAAATGATTCTCAGAAAATTTTTATGAACTGTAAAAAAAACCCTTTAACTGGATAACACAACAGTCCTGAAAATTTATCTGGCCAAATAACCACCTAAACAAAGTTCAGTAGACCAATAAGAGAATGGAAACCAGCAATTAGATATTCAAAGGATGGATGGTAAAACCTTTTCCTCTTTTTAATTTTTTAAATTCATTCTTTGAGAATTACATACAGTATATTTTGATCATATTCTTTTCCTTCCCCCAACTCCTCACAGATCTTCACCTACCTTTCTTTTTTTAAGATTAATTTATTTATTATGCATACAACATTCCTTCCATGTATGCTTGCATGCCAGAAGAGGGCACCAGATCTCATTACAGATTGATGAGCCACCATGTGGTTGCTGGGAATTGAACTCAGGACCTCTGGAGAGCAGTCAGGGCTCTTAACCTCTGAGCCATCTCTCCAGCCCCTTTCCCTTACCTTTCTTCCCACCCAACTTTATGATCTTTCTCTTTTAAAACAGCAAACAAACAAACATGGAGTTGGGTTTGTGTTGGCTGGCTAGCTATTCCTGAGCAGGGTACCTACCCAGGAGTATAGCCCAAGGTCACTCCATTGAAGGAAACTGATGTTTTCTCTCCCAGCACCTACTGATCGTGACTAGCTTCTTTGCTGAGGGGGAAACATTGTGTCTACTTCCCCTCCTTACTGGGGTTTTGCTTGCCTTGAGCTTGTGGCAATGCAGGCCACTCAGATTAGTATGTCCCTGGTAGTAGCATGACCCTTAGACACCAACGTGGCCTCAGGTGACGGCACATACGACAGGCATTGGTATGACCTTCAGTGGTAACACAGGTCACACACATCAACACAGACTCCAGCTTCAGTAGTGCCACAGACCAGGAGATAGTTTTTGGTGGCAGTGCAGGCCTGGGCATCACATGGCCCCAGGTGGCAGCATAGGCGACCTATATTAGCCTGCTCTTCACCACTGATACGTCTTTAGTTCTGCCTCTCTCCATATGCATTAACCATTCTACCTCTCCTTCTCTCCCATTTCTCCACTACATCCTAGTGGCACCCACACACTAAGGCCATGGGGCACTGGGTGGGCCTGGATTTAAAAATAAGACAATTCAAACATAGAATGAGGGAAGACACAGCTTAGTAAATTATGGAAATACAGAATAAAATTAGACTCTTTAAGTAATTCAGAGAGACATTTAAATATCAGCTGTGTATGATTCATATATAACAGTTAGACCGCATTCATGAATCAAAACGCCTGCGTCTAAATCTGATTCAACATAGCTAACATGCAAACATGGGTAAGTCATTTAACCTCTCCGTGCTTCAATTTCTTCATATGCAAAATGAGGATGATAGTCCACTTAAAAAGTACTGTACTGTGATAATTAAATAAGATGTTAACTGTAGAGAATGCTACCCAGGACATAGGAAACAGTGGGGTATATGAGCTGTTATTTGCCGTTTTACCAATTAAAAGCATTTTTTCATGTTTTCCTTACTGTTCACTTTGACTACTGCTTAGACACCAAGCTCCAGTGAATAGGGCATATTTGCTCCGAATTGGGAAGCCTATTTCAATCACTACCTGTCACTACCTCATTTAGAAAAGTTCCAGGTAATCAAGTTCTATCTGTCTGGATTCTATTTCTTCTACTTGGAAGATGTAAGAAAGGTTAGTTAAAACACCTGGGTAAAGGCATACAAGAGTAGAAAATCATTCAATTTGAAGAGAAAAAAAAAAAAGCCTATCTGGCTGGAACTAGATTGACAAAATGTGGTCTCTAGAGGGTGCTAAAAACACACAAACTAGAACTATATTAAAGATTCTTGGGAAGCTTTGAAAACTGGGACTATTAACACATGGGATAGCTGTTGCCAAAGAGCTCTAACCTGGGACTATTGTAGATAGGTTGGGACTCCCCTGGCCCCAGAATATAGTTATGTGTGGCCTAAGTACTTACTTATCAGCTATCAGCCTGTGTTCTGTAATTCGGCTATGGTCACCATCAAAATGTAGCAATGAGCTGGTACTGACATTTTTACATTCTATTCCACCATAACTTTATCCCAGGATGTGTAGAATATGAGTGGTGCTGACAAGGAACGCTTTGGGGGCAGAAATGCAGATAAAGGTTCCTTCCCTAATAAGATTTAGAAATGAGGGTGGGGAGAAAAACTTTTCTAGCTTAAGGAGGACAATGAATGCCCAAAAGATTACCACTTCCTGGATTTAGTAAGTAATTATATAGTTCTTTGGAAAAAGAACTGTGCTAATGTGGCCACAAAAAACTCACGTGGCAAAGAGATCCTAAATATTCTTGAGTGACATAAGAAGTGGGAATCTGGAAATTTTCTAGTTTCTGAGGGAGAGGCTTCAGCATCCTTCACCACTTCCTGACAATAGAAGGCTCTTTTCTTTTCCAGCTACGGGCACCTCAGGCACCCTAATGAGTGAATTTCATTAAAAAATACACCTTCTGCCTATTTCTAATTTTTGAAAAGCATAAAAATATGAAATAACATGAGTTAACAATCATTTATCATCATTATCTCTCAATATCAATGGTCTCAATTCCTCCAATGAAAAGACACAGGCAAACAGAATGGATATAAAAACAGGATAGATCATTCTATTGCATATTAGAAACATACATCAATATCAAAGATAGACATTGCCTCAGAGTAAAGGGTTGGAAAAAGTTTTTCCAAGCAAATTGATTTAAAAAGTAAGCTGGTGTAGATATTCTAATATCTAACAAAATAAACTAAAAACCAAAATTAATTAAAAGAGACTGAAAAGGGCATTTCATACTCATTGAAGGAAAAATCAACCAAAAAGACGATTCAATTCTTAATATCTATGCCTGAAATGCAAGGGAACACACATGAATGAAGAAAACATTACTAAAGACAAAACCCCACATTGAACTTCACACATTAATAATGGGAGACATCAGAAATCTCATGCTAGCGGTTTGACAGCACACTTGAAAGGTCTAGAACAAAGAGAAGAAAGATTACCCCCCAAGAGGAATAAATGGCAGAAAACATCAAACTGAGGGCTGAAATAAAATATAAACAAAGAGAGGAATACAAAGAATCGATGAAACAATGGGTTGGTTGTTTGAGAAAATCAATATAGACAAATCCTTATCCAAACTAACTAAAAGACACACAGAGAGAATATCCATACTTAAAAAATCAGAAACAAAAAGGAGGACATAACAACAGACACTGAGGAAATCCAAAGAATCATTAGGTCATACTTCAAAAACTTGTACTTAACAAAATTGGAAAATCTAAAAGAAATGGACAATTTTTTTCTCATTAGGTGCCACTTACTAAGGTTAAATCAAGATGATTTTTCTAATTCCATCCTGAGTATGGTAGCCCAGACCCAGAAAGATACACATGGTGTCTACTCACTAATTAGTTGATATTAGCTGTAAAGTAAAAGATAATAATACTATGATCCACAGACCGAGAGAGGCTTAGTAACAAAGACGGCTTAAGTGGGGACTCAAGAATCTCCCTGGGAAGGGGAAGTAGAATAGATTTTATCAGTGGACTAGAGGCAGGTAGGGTTGAGAACAAGAGGGATGGAGGGAGCGAGGGAGGGAGAAAATATTGGGAAAAATGACTAAAATTGGGGGACATTCAGGGACAAGGTGGAAACACAATGCAATGGAAACTCCATGAAATCTACAAGAGTCACCTTAGCAAAGACTCTTAGAGAAAGACTCTTAATAGAAATTTTGAAGAGAACTCAAGATGAAATGAAGACAAAATTTAAAAACACATGGCCCAACTAGAAAACTGAAAGGAAAGCTTTACAAGTAGAATGACTCAAACAGAAGACAGAATATCAAGTTGTGGAGATAAAAGAGAGGACCTACACCAAATAAGCAAGGAACATGAACATAAAAAAGCAAAAGCAAAACCAAAAAACAGGAAAGAACCACACAGGAACATGATAAACCATTAAAAACATTAAAAATTTGAATTATAAACATAGACGAGAGAGAGAAAGAATTTCAAGAAGACAGAAATATGGAACTGTTGACCAAGGTTTGTTCCTACCCTGACACCAAATACTTATCATAGAACTATTGGAAACATGTTTTTACATATCATAAACATATCAAAACTTCTGTGGGGTAGTAATAGGATCTGAGAACTGTTCCCAAACTAACTCATATTAATTATGTGTTGATTCACAGTTCTTTCATTCTTCCTAAACCTCTACTTCAACCTTTCTATTTCATCCACCCACACACTTACCTATTCAACATTCTATTCTTTCAGTCATATACCTATCTATTTATTCATCAATTTCCCCACTTGTCTGACCACCTATTATGTATCAGGTGTTAAGAAATAGCTCAAGTCCAATCCTGTAGATTTGAATCCTAACTTGCTTGTTTCCTTTTCTTTTCTTGCTTTCTTTTTTTTTTTGTGTGTGTGTGTATGTGTTTGATATTAGACAGATGATACAAAATACCTATGCTTCAACTTTCTTCTATAAAAACTGAAAATGATAGTATCTAATACATATTGCTTTCTTGAAAATTAAATTGCTAATATATTTACAGTATTTTGTTTTGATTTTCATTTTTATTATTGTTAAAAGAAAAATTTACATTTACTCCTCTTGTTCCCGGCCCTCCCGCTCCCCCACTACCCTACCGCCCTCCCCCTGCTTCCTTAAGATGGGGCAGGATACCCTGCCCTATGGGGAGCCCAAGGCCTTCCCCCCTCCATCTCAGTCTAAGAAGATGTG
>JAQHUG010000094.1:688001-742962 GCA_028555095.1 Dicrostonyx torquatus
AAAAGATAAAATAGATATAAATATTGTAACTGTAATTCTTGCTTCATAACTGTTTTGTTATATGTAATTTTACTATGTTAAAATGAAAGCCTTTCTTTTTTGTTTAAACAGAAAAAGGGGAAATGATGTAGGAGGGTCCTTCTTTACTTCTGTTGCTTTCATTTGTTAATAAAGAAGCTGCCTTGGCTTGTAGGATAGGTCAGCCCTTAGGTGGGTGGAGTAGACAGAATGGTAGTTCTGGGGAGAAGGAAGTGTGAGAAATGCCATGATTCTCCAGTCCGAGATGGACACTGGTTAGACTCATGCCGGTAAGCCACAGTCAAGTGGCGATACATAGTATCAGAAATGGTTTAGTTTTAGATGTGAGAGTTAGCCAAGAAAAGGCTAGTGATAATGGGCCAGGCAGTATTTAAATTAATATAATTTTCTTGTGGTTATTTCAGGCATAAGCCATCAGCCGCGGCCAGGAGCCAGGCACTGGGAACAAATGGCCATGCTCCTCTCAGGTGCTGGCAACACAATCAGCACCTTACTACAAAACATACCCAATACTGCTTGGATGACCAAGAACCAGAGGCCACATAGCCCAGAGACCTAGGGCAAAACCAAATACTACTGGTTTTTCACAAAAGAGGTGTTGAAATGACTCCTAGTGATATTCTGCTAGACTCATAGATGAGTGCCTTATTCAGAGAAGCTTCTTTCTGCAGCATTTGGGAGAAAATATTCTCAGATCCACACAGTGGTTCACAGCTGTTTATAACTTCAGTTCTTGGGAATTCAACACTCACTACTGGCCTCCTTAAATGCATGCAAATGGTGCACAGGCACAAAACACCCATAGCAAAAAATAAAATATTATTAAAAATTAATTTCTAAACCCACCAAGTCTAACAATTAGGCTCTCATAGTGTTAGGTTTAATTGACAATAGGCTCAAAAGAGCCTTCACTGAACACAATACTAGTCTCACTCTCACCTTTCATTTCTGAAGCCTATTACAATTTTCTAAAGTTACTTTCAAAGCCAGTATATTTGAAACACCGTCTTTTGATAAGAATGAGGGTAGCTTCCATTGGAGTCCCCATTTAGTAAGTAAAAAACCACACTCAGACCTCAAAGAGATCTGTCCAGGTTCTCAAGGGCTTTTCTATTACCCTGGCTGATCCAAGCACAAGGCCCTCCTCTTTAGGCATTATTTTAATTTTCAGGTGAACAGAATTCCTCTTCTGATTTATCTACCAGTAAGCACAGCCATAGAGGTGGAATTACAGATACCTTATTTTTTCTCCTTCCATCCATTTGTCTGAAATTTTTATGATGTCACTTTTTTCCCTTTTTTCCATTTTATTGTTTTTATTGAGCTGTATATTTTTCTCCACACCCCTCCCTTTTTCTCCCTTCCCCTTATACCCTCTCCCATGTTCCCCATGCTCCCAGTTTACTCAAGAGATCTTACCTTACCAATCTTTATCTTTACTTCTAAGCTACCTTCTATGTCCTCAAAAAGGAAACTTTGAAGAATGCATCATAGTAAGATCCTTGCTTGACCAGTCTAGACCCAGATCCCACTCACTGCTCTCATCTCCTTCCCACTTACCTAATTTGTACCATTTTTCTACACTTGCCTCTTTCATGGGCACTGCACTTCTGATGCCCACTTTAAGTTCCTTACTTGGGTTATGATTTTAACTCTGATTATGCAGTTTAAACCACTTTTCAAATGTAGTTCTCCTGATTCCAGGTACTTCTAATTGCCAGTAAAAGAAAATGTTGCCACTGAGTCTTCATGAACTCTTCATTCCCACCTTCACTCAGGACACCGGCTGGTACTTGAGACTGAGTGGTGGCATAATTGGCTCTCCTGGGACCAGTCACCAGCAGCCATTTGTGGATTTCAATGTGGGTGTTGACATTCTTACTTCCTCAGATGGTGAGGCCAATTTTATCAGATCTCTCCTACTATAGAGTCTATATCTACAAAACCTTCAAATAAGACTGCCTATATATCAAGAATGGGAGCCATAATGATAACTAAGATTTGGCTCCATCTAAGCAGTACATAGGTAGACTAGGCACTAGAAAGAGTGGCCTTTTATACATTATTGCTAGTCCATACAACATGATGCAAATCATTTCTCTTATTTTATAGATTAGGACACCAAGTTCACAGGTCAAATTGATCCAAGATCTTACAGTTAGTAGGTTTTAAAGTCATCTATAGGACTCAGGTCTATCAGATTCCAAAATTCAGAATACTATGTAACCTCTTCCATTTTTTAATGAATATAACAAAAGGGCTCAGTATATTTGTCTCATGTTCATACTTAGAATATTAAAAATAAATGGAATTAACTATTTTTTGTTGTGGTGGCCTTTAAACCTTTGTTTAGTTTTCCTTTTAAGAAGTCAGTTCTGAAATAAGGAGACCCATAGCCAGACATTATATGAAAAGAGAAAACTCATCTCTAAATGGGATGTTTCCAACAAATCCTTCTCCTCAGGGCTGAAAAGTAGGCAGAAAGAATTTAAGAGCCAGAGGGAATGGAGGACCTCAGAGAACAAGGCCTTCTGAATCAACCGGGCAAAGGACATATGAACTCAGAGACTGAAGCAGCAGTCACAAGGCCTACACAGGTCCGTTGCATATATATTATCGCTTTCTATTTAGTATTATTATGGAACTCCTGACTGTGTGAATGAGTGGGTCTCTGATTCTTGTGCTTTCTCTTGGGGGCTCTTTTCCTTGTTTTCGTTTGCTTTGCCCTAATTCAGTATGATGGCTTTTGTTTTTAATCTTACTATATTGTAGAACATATGAGGTGAATCAATGAAGCTCAAATAAAGGCATTGACTATCCTAAAAAACAAAAAGGTCAGTTTTGAGATGGTGTTAAGAACAGAACATCTAGGAACACAATGGCTCTAAACACCTCTGTTTATGTTAGGTAGTCCCTGAGATACCATGCTCTCATTGGGGACCTACAGTGGAAGGAGATCACAATACACTATATGCATTCCAGATGGGGCAAGGCTAAGATCCAGAGTACATGAGGGCATGGAAAGAATTTTTCACTAAGAATTCATGTGTTGAAATCTGGTCCTAAGTGAAACACTAATTAAAAGGTAGAAATGTTAGAATGTGGCTAAGTCCTGAGTGTTCCATCCTCATGAATGGAATTAATCTCTTTTTAGTAGGCCCAGTAAAAGAGATGACTTGCCTCTGCCCCCATGTGAGGATAGTTATGAAGGTGGCATCTGTAAGAAAGTGAGCCTGGCCCCCAGTGCACATCAAATCTACTAGTGCTTTGATCTTGGATGATGTAGCCTTTGGAATTGTAAGAAATAAACTTCAGTTGTTTAGAAATGAGTTGGTTAATGGTATCTTGTAATAGTAACCTGAGAAGAACAAGAAAACGCTAAATGAATAGTCTGAGACCACTCCAAGTGATATGAGTCAGTTTCTGTCACTGTTCCCATGTCAGCAAAGCCTTTAAAATGATCGACAAGACCCTTTTAAATTACCAAGCTCTAGAACTAAATCTGTGATTTTACCTCCATCACTGTTCCTTCATTCACTCTGCTTCAGCAACACTGGACTAGTGCTTATCCCTAGAATACATTATCTGCACTTACCTCAGAGCTTTAGGTCATCTCTCAGACATGGCCAGCTGAGTGAGTCTTCTCTGGTCATTTTATTTAAAACTGTGATCATCATGTCTTGTACTTGACTTTATTCCCACTATTCACCACCTAGCACACTCTTATCTCTTATTTTTTGTTTATTGTATCCTTCGACAGAAGTACAGTTTTTTGGGGGCTGTTTTATCTTTCTTTCTCATCACTGCATCCACAGTCCAGAACAATACCTGGCATATCGGAGGCACTTAGTATTTGTTGGATCAAAGAACAACACTACCTTTGCCTTCAGAGCTTCAAAGGTTGTAAATAGAGAAAAAGGAGGAGGCAGCAAAGGGATTATGTGGCTGCCAGGGATTCATCAAAGTCAATTCTAGCCCTGGAAGAAGAAAGTTTCTCCAGAAACCTGTGCCGGTGGAGGTGAGCAGACAGATGGTGGAGAGGAGAATCAAATTCCAAAGGGGGCAAGGTGAAACAGTCTCAAATTTTGATGACCTAAATTCTTGGTCAGTGAAATCACTTTTATTCCCCCCCCCAGTGAGGGAGTCTTTGTAATCAAAACAGCTTTTGAAAAATACTTACGCTTTTGTATATATGTATGTATGTTTGTTTTTCAAGATAAGGTTTCTCTGTGTAACCCTGGTTGTCCTGTAACTTGCTCTGTAGACTAGGCTGGCCTCAAACTCAGAGATCCACCTGCCTCTGCTTCCCAAGTGCTGGGATTAAAGGTGTCAGTCACCATCTTCCAGCAAAAGATACTTTTGTTTATGTCTATTATCTGTGTCTTCACTACCTTGTTCAACAGAAGCAAACATGTCCTCAATAGACTTCTTTAATTTTTGTTTGGTTTTCATTTTTGCTTTTGTCTTTTGAATCAGGGTCTTTCTATATAGCTCACACTGACCTTAAATGATCCTCTTGCCTCTGCCTCCGAATATCTGGGTTACAGGCAGGGATCATTCAGCAAGCTTACTGGCATGTTTGTTTACTTATTGCTGTTACTTTGATGGAAGGAGTCTTGTAGAAGAACTCAGAGATTTGTGTATGCTAAGTATGTGATCTATATTGATCTAAATCTGATATTTGGCAGACCTCTTGCAATTCAATTTTGCAGTGCAAAAATCTAAAAGCAACAAGTTCATCTTTCTTTTTACAACAGCCTGTAATCCCCTAAAGGCAAAAAGGAGAAGGAAGAGACCTTGGGGAGCGGAGAGAAAGAGAAAAGAAAGATTTCTACCATTCCTATCACCACTGGAAAAAGAGATCCTGTGTTTGAGTTGTAGGAATTCTTAGCACTTCCCGAGTGGGGAAGAGATGCTCTATGGTTTTTAGAGGAAGGCAGAACCTAAATGTATGAGGTTCCTGCCTTCTTCCCTGATGTAAGCATGGAAAATGAGGCTGTCAGATTTGAGATTAGGAGATTTTGCCTTCGGACAGCATAAACTTCCCTGGATTACAGTGCTTGAACAGGCAGAAACCCAATTATGAACTACATGGAATTTTCAAATTCCCTATTAGAATGGGAAGCCTGGGGGTCATACTTAAGTTCCTTTAAGATACATGAAATTGACTATTTCTTTCCTACAGATGTGTGAATTTATACACAGAGATGGGTATTTATCTCTTTTTTGGCTTCTTTTGATCTGAATTTGTTAACCATAGAGCATGTCCTTCCTGTTGGTGATGGTGCTACACCTTGGGAAGCCATGGTGAAACTGGTTGTGTGTGTGTGTGTGTGTGTGTGTGTGTGTGTGTGTGTGTGTGTGTGTGTTAGAAGGATGAAAAAGAATCTGTGCTCCAGCATCAGGTGGGAGGAAGTGGAAAAAGAAAGAAACTGAAGGAATAAAAAAGGGAGTTTCAAAAGCACACAAGCCAGGAGGCATGGTAACACATGTCTTTACTCCCAGCATTCCAGAGTCAGAGCCAGGTTAATCTCTATGAGTTCAACTGAAGACTGTTCGGCATAGAGTTCAATGCCAGCTCGGCCTATATAGCCTCTTTATGAAAAATAAAGCAGAAGAAACAAAACACAAAGGCACAGTGGGCAGCAATGGTCTCAGAGAAAGAGACCATTTCTCTGCTGTGGCTATCAACATGATTTTCAATTAAGTAACTCTCCATGAGGATATTAGAATGGGAAGCCTTGTGGAGATCTGAGAGGCAGAAGGCTCGTTTGCCAACTACCTAAATACTCTTATCCATTGACTCACTGTTGCCTATCATATTTCCTCAGCCCACTTTATTAGCAAGTTCAAGTGGAAGGATGGTTGGGCCTACCTGACTAGGTCCAGTGACTAGAGATGTAAGCGTGGGGGTAGGAGCGAGAGGAGGTACTCCGAGCCTGTACATACAGAGGATTCAGATCCTGTTATGCTGAAACAGGCTGGGTGGCTAGCTTGGGGCTCAGGAGGATAGGACACAGCAAACGGTGTCTTTCAGCAGCACTCTCTGATCTGGGGCAAGCTGCTGGAGGCATCACAAGAGTCCACTCATATTGTTAAGCTGACCAGCAGCTTCACAGTGCAATGGGAAAAACAGAGAGCTTTCAAGTCCAGTGAAGTGGCCGAGTGGATTTAGCCAAGGGTTTTAAATGAACTGAACTTCCTTTCCATTTTATCTAAAAGCAGAGATAATAACAATGTCAGTCTCATAGGTTTATGTATTACAAGAGAAAATGGAAAGTGTCCAGTGTCTGACACATATCACTAATATCTATCATTCGTGCTGTTTAGAGAATAATTAGCAATGAGCTTTGTCTTCCACTCCAGCATGCATGGCACTGACTTGCAGTCACTATTCTGCTTGGTAGTGTGCAAATCACTTCTCCATGCCCCACCTTCTTGGGTATAAAATCGCTTGCTCTGTCTACCTGCCTTTTAAGCTCTTCTAAAAGGAAGAGGTGATGAAAAGAGATTTTAAAATGAGAATGTGTTGCTCTTAGGTCACTTGATTTTTCTGGCTGAATCTAACTTGTAGAAACTTTGTGGTCTAGCTAAAACTTAGGAATTATCCAAAGGAATGAACAATCAGTAGGACCAAGAGCCCTCTTTGTGTACGGGGCAGTAGGGCATTAGCAGTTTGCTCTTAGCAGTTCCGAAATAGCTTGGATAGAGTCCTTATCTGCTATGTTTACTTCTGCTTCAAAAGAAAACAGAAGGCAGACAGCCTACTCTGCAGGCAGAACCCTGGCTCTCAAAGGAAGCACAGAATAGCATGGGACCGACTGAAGTGAGGTACTCGACCTGGGAGGAGTTGGGGTGGGTGGCCTGAAAGTAGGTATGATCAAAATACATTTACATACATGTATGAAATTATCTCTGTATGTGTTATGTGGTTCTTAGCAGGTTCCCTCCACAATTATGTCGCCATCATTTGAAAAGACTTTTTAAGGGACCACAGCCAAGGCAGCCATCTGTCTGTATGAAAAAGGAAGCATGTTTTCCACCTATTTTGCATGGCAGGTCATGTGGGCAACACAAATAGTAACAGGACTCTACTTCAGTCCAACTGAATTAAAATCAGTATGGAAAAGGCGGCTCAACTTAGTTGAAGAGGTCCTGTAGGATGCTGGATCTGTGGTGTTGCATGTCTTTAGTCCCAGCACTGGGAGGTAGAGGCAGGTACATTTTGAGTGGAGGTCAGCTTGGTCTACAGAGTGAGTTCCAGAATAGCCAGGGCTACAGTGAGACCCTGTCTCAAAACAGAACACCATGTGTGTCACTCAGCCATAACCTAATATTTTAATTTCCATTGAAGGAAATTACTGATGGCCAATTGAACAAGGCACAAAAAATTAGGGCATAGGCCTGGGCCACTTTGTTATGATTCCAGTTAATTTTCAAACTACACACTCAGACTAGATAGACTTCTGCAATGTTCTTGCTCCCAATCCCCGCCCTGCCCCGCCACATGCACGCCAGGCAATCATACCTACCATTCCCTAGCTAAGCAGCCCAGGACACAGAAATCATTTTCTGTGAAATATCAACTTCCCTCCGAGGAGATTCTTTATTTTCTCCTAATTTCCATCTGACTTGTCTTGATTCATGAGACCCTGGGGGACCACTTAGCTTCTCTGTTGGTCTGAAAAGGGAACCCAGGGAATCTCTCCCATTGTGCTCCTTTCTGGATGAGACTAGCTTCATAAGTACAAATTAGTCCCTGACGATGCCCAGGAACTTCAGGGATGGGTCTTAAAGTGTAGATGTTATGAGTTTTCTCTAATTTTGGTTTCAGCTTTGGTTTGTTTCCCCTGTTGAGTAACTCCCTCAGTTTCTTGGTTTTCCCATTTCCCTTTAAGAGTAAACCCATCAGTCAAAGATCACAAGAAAGCTATTGTGGAATAAATAACAAGGAAACACTTTAGCGACTGGAGGTCCCTCATGAACCCATAAGTTTATTAGCATTCAGCAAATGAAACATACATTGTAACATACAGGCAGTGTATCAAGATATCCAGATGCCAGTGAGTACTAGGGATGGAGAGGTCACAATGCAGATGATTCTGTGATGTCCCAGGAATGGGGAGGGAAGCTCAGGACAGCAAAGAGCTCCACTCCCCTTTCTATACTGGAAGAGAGAACTCTTACCCATGGAGTGAGAATGTACTGCAGTTCCTAAAATCTTTCTCCTTCCCCCAGCCATTTTATTTAACATGACCTAAATATACATTCCTGGTTTACCCCAACCCTTCCCCACCCCCATATATAGCAGGGAAAATAAGCACCAATAGTAACAGGAATAATTAAAGCCCCCTCTTAATAAACCCAACCTCACAAATATACATGCCATGTGGATTTTCTTCTTTGGAATGATTATAGGATGGAGAAACCGTTGATCAAGCCACCCAGCCATGACTGTAACAGTCATCATTTTCAAAAGTGCCACTCTGGCTAAAGAGGCGGCTCAGCCATTAAAGGCTAAGGCTTAAAACCCAAAAGACAAGAGTTCGGTTTCTAAAAGTACCATCCACGTGTGAGCTGGAACAGGGAAGAGAAGGAGGAGGCAGGACGGGGGAAAGATTCTCCCAAAGTAGCAAGAGGGAGTAAGGAATTACCTAATGTCTTTTCTGGACAATGTCACAATCTACTAAGTTCCTGGTAAGTACCATTCAAGGGTTTCCTCAAGGAGATGACCAGTTCCTAGTGTTTCAAATATCATTGTCAACTGTCATCAAAAGTCTCTTGATGAAGAATGTACTTCTAATGCTCCTTTGGGGAAACTTAATACAACCAATCACACAATGTGGGCACGATGCTTTGCAAACAGAAGCATAAACCATAAAGAAAGGGAAAGAATAAAAGTCAAGAGGCATGAATACTCGTCAGAATGTCTACACCCGGAGAAGGAAGGGCTCAAAAGGGAAACTTAAAGCTATAAACAGGCTGTCTGCCAGGTTGTACATGCCTGAGTTTCCTGGTATTGGTCTTCGGTACCTGACCATTGTCTGTCCTTACAGTGTAGAAAGAGAATGGATAGGGCGACACAGCAAGGTGGGAGAGGGAAAAGAGGGAGCCCCTAGACAGTTGAGATGACATCCCTCTGCACAAGCAGCAGCAACTTTTGTGTCATCTTTTTGTTTAAAACTGTAAACAGCACCGCTTAAAAATAAAATATATCAGAAAAGAACAATTGATAAACATTGTTTCCATGAATATAAAATGCAAACAATATAAAAATAGATAATTGGCTTTTGATTATATATATATTTATATATATATATTAAAAACAACTTGGATGCAACATACATATGGGTAAACTTGTATCCCTGGTAAAGCCCCATGTCTCCCTCTAGCAAGTGAGCCTAGGGGCCGAGGGCAGCGGTGGCACTGGTACAGGTGAAAAAAGCCACTGGCGGCAGGATGAGAGCATGCACCCAGCATTCTGAGTGTGCAAAGCTATGTCCCTCCCTGGTATAGCACTAAGAGGAGGGACACTGGCATTTACTGAAACCATTATCCATGAGGCTTGTGGTCTGGTATCCGAGCTAAAGCCAGATGATCTCCAAGGCAGGGCTTCCTTGGAGAATCTAAAGCACCAAGAAATTGGCATCCTGGCTTTGGAAGAGGCCTGCTAGGTGGCCTTCTTTACCCACATTCACTGGTCCTCTAAGGACTGGGCTATCAAGGAACACTCAGGATCAGAACTGACATTATAGTGTTGTTAGGTAACAAGATGATGCTAGCCCTCTTCAGTCATCACATCTCCCCTTGAAATCACAACCAAATGCACTGTCTGAGGACCTACAATAAAGACAGGAGGTTCATCCGGCCCCAGCCTCAGTGTGGACATGATAGCAACACTTTCGGCAGTTTGGTGTCAGGCAAGGAAGTACATGCCCATGTTTGGACAGATACCCGGAGATTGGTTGATTTTTCCATTGTTAACCATGTTGTCTTATGATACGTCCTCAGCCAGATCTTCTTTCCTCTTCTAGGCTGTGTCTACCATTTGTTTTATAAAGGAGTTTGCTTCTGTAGCCATATATATTCACTGTTCCACTTTAAGTTGTGAAGATTTTGTCCCTGGGCTAGCAGTCTGGTCAGTGAAAGGACTTTTAGGCAATGATGTTATCCAACCCATAAACTTCTATTTAGCCCCAGGTCCTACTCTGAGGTATGACTTTTCAAAGCAAAGCGAAATGTGTCTGAATTATGGCAGGTCCCTTCAGAGACACTGCACTGTGTTGTCCTTCTGAACCTTGAGGGCAACCCTCAGCTATAGGTGAATTGCCTCTTCCTCTTCCAAAACAGGCTAGCAGCCCTTCATCTGCAGTGGGTCATGGAGGCTGTTCACAGTTCTACTGCCTGCTGTGGATGGCAGCCAAATGTAAACAGGAGCTCCAGCTGACTTGAACAGGCAAGAGGTGTGGTTTTTTTCCTGTTCAAAAGGCATTTGGTGGTTAATTACTACCATCCAATCAGGCCAAGTTCAGCCTCACCCGCCTAGGACAGCTTTGGTGAGAGGCCAAGTGGTTAGAACCTGGGCATTTGTCTCTTGGAACAATTTGGTTGGGGTAAGGAGGCCCTTTATCACTCTCTGTCATTCTCCATTTCCACAATGGATACACATCTTCATGATGTAGCCGACGTCATCCAAGAGAGCTTATCTGAGGTCCTGGAGGGTGTTGCTGGGGCCAGGCAAACTCATGGAGTCACTTCCAGGGATTTAACATTTTCCAACCAAGTCTGCTCTTTTTTAGAGAAAGGTACAGGGCCAGTCCCAATCTTAGAAATGGTGACAAAGACTGTCATGGATATATTCCCTGACAACAAAAGCAGGTCCACAAAGTTATCTTGGCTCAGAAGGCCATCAGCATCTGTTCCTAAGGTAAATTGCCACATCTCTGGCAAGAGCTCTGTTGATTATCTTCACTTAATAGACGTGAAGATGGTTCTGAGGTGAGAATGGGGACAGGGCAGAAGCTAAAAGAGTACTAACTTAGATCAACATATTCACTCTAAAATATGGCATTTCCAATAAAAAAATGTTTTTACAAGGTCTTGCTATTTACCCTTAGCTGGCCTAGAACTCAATATGCAGACCAGGCTGGCCTCAAACTCATAGAGCTCCACCTGACTTTTGCTCCCAAGTGCTGGGATGAAAGGCATGTGCTACCAGGCTTGGCCCAATAGAAAATTTAAAAGAAACTGTCTCATATGGATAGTTAAGGAAAGTTGAAGTAGCCAGGATAAGCCACTGCAATGTCTTCCTGACAACAAGCTCTTCCCCAGTAGTGTTTCCAACTTAGTTAAGAGTAAAAACTGCTAGGCTGGGCTTGGTAGGAGGTAGAGATAGGTGGACCTCTGTGACCTAGAAGCTGTCCTGGTCTACATGGTGAATTCCAGGCTAGCCAAGACTAAAACATGGGATCCTGTTCCCCCCCCCAAAAAAAAAGAAAAAAAAACTGCATGGATGTAAGAGAAGGGAGGGTGCTGTTTATTTCATAAAAGATTGCAAGTGCCATGCAAATCAGTCCTGCAGCTTGGCAGAGCAAGGGCACATTACAGTCTTTCCTCTCAAAAAGCCTGGTCCTTTGACAACACTAAGAACTTGGCTAATAGGGAGATGAATGTATTTTAGAGTGCCCACAACAATAGGCGAGACACCTTTGGCATCCTGTCTTGGAAATGTAACTTTGGAACCACTTCACAAAGGGGTGGGCAAGGATTAAAGAACTTTTTTGATTTGAGAGGAAGGGTAGGAAAACTTTTCCATCCTAAACTGAGTTGCTTCAAGCTCCGAAGTCGGAGATCCCTTCTTAGTGTCTGGGATAAGTGGATCTCCCTTTCTGTTTTCCTCCTTTCTATCCCACAAAACCCAATGCCTTATAGTCAAGCCCAGTTTAGGTGGCTTCTCTTCCCTTATCTCATTTAAGAGACTACATTCCTTGTGATGAGATTGTGAGAATTTCAATTACAGGAAAAACAGGGAAGTTCTAAAGTGCCTGCAACAGCCACAGGCTTTAGAAACAAACAAGGTATCATTCCACAGCTCAAGACCCCACAGCAGTTTCTACAATCTATCTATCTTTGTACTCTGCTTGAATATAGACCCATTTATTCACTCCATTATGGGGATTAGTGCTTTTGTCTTCAATCTACACTATGCCAGGCCAGGTTTAAAGAACATCATCTAGCTGTAATACCAAAGTCCACAGCAATAGGGAGCGAGACACATGCTACTTGATCCACTCTAAACATAACTAACTGGGATAAATAGATTATAGTCATTTGATGTCACGGAAAAGGGGTTAGGAAAGATATGTACCATAACTTTATATTGCTAATAGCCGGAAAGCCTCCCATCTCTGGGTGAGAGTCAGTGCAAAAAATTGGCTGCTCATCAGTGGTTCATTAGTTAACAAGGGACATGAGATGAGGGGCTCAGCCTGCAATTAGGATGCATCCCAAGCCCTATATGAGTCAGAAGATACCCCAAAGCAAAAACTGGAGCACAGAAGCAGCAGCTTCCTTAGGCAGATGTACTTAGGCTGAACCTGGCCAAAGATGGCAGAGAGAGGTGGGAAAACGAAGTGAAAACTCAGAGGAGTTTATCTTGGCCAAAGGGATGTTCAAGTTAAAGAGCAACCCCCACCCCCACCCCTCTGCCCGACCCCTGACCCCCATTCACATGCTCAGGGTTCCACTCTGGAACTGATGACTACTTGGCTAGGTTTCCATTCATGGCAGTGGAGGAGTAGCTGGTAGCGAGAGAGGCACCTTGCTCGCCCCTCTCCTTTGACAGGTCAAGGTTGGAAGCTCTGTAGTGATTGGGTTGAAGCTGAAGGGGTTCAGGCCACACTCTGGGCAGCTGAGGGATACCATGGGTGATGCCTACAGGCTTGGCTTGAGACAGAGAGTTGCCTCCAGAAAGGGAGGTGCAACTGGGCTCATTTCCAGGTAGTAGTACATCCCGAGGCCTGGCCCTCCCACTTTGGGAGGCCTGTGACTGAAGATTATAGCAAGGACCCATGGGCAGGGGTAGGTGTGAAGGTCGAGAGAGCTGAGACAGAGAGTCTCCAGGTGCTCTTGGAAGCCCTGGCCCTGACAATGTCATTGCCACAGGAGGTACGCAACAGGTTGTCTGCCCATATGAAGCCTGACTGAAAGGCTCATCCAACTGACTGGGGTTTATCCAAGCAGGGCCTGGCTCCAATGGAAGAGGACAGCGAGCCCAGGCAGGCCAGTCATAGGCCCCTGGAGGTTCAGTGTAGAGGGACAAGGGACTGTCTCGGCCCCATTCTTCTTCATCCTCTTCACCTTCTTCATCTGAATCTTCCTGGTGGGCCTGTAGCTCATCAGACTCCAAGTAACCCTGGGCTACGTGAGAATTAGACAGCTCCAGCTCTAGGGTCTCTGCATTGTCAAGGGAACGGCTTCTCCTATTGAGTGCCATTGCAGCAGGTGGAGGCCGAGGGTGTATGCCAGGGAGCCCCAAGTATCGAGGGAGGCTGCTGACACCCCAGGGCAGGCCTTGGTAGAATCGACTGTGATAGCTGTTGAAGGCATGTTTGTGGTAATAACCCAGCTCAAAAGCTTCCAAGGAGGCTGTGAGGTCTTCATCATTGTGGAACTCAGGGTTTTCTTCACACTTGCCTTCTCCATCCCGTTCCACATCAGCAATGTCAAAGGTGACCATGGGGGGCAGTTCAGGGAGGTTTTGAGTGAAGGATGAGTCAGAATCAGAGCTGCAGGACATGCTGGAAAACAGGTTTCCGTTGCTGGTAAACTCTACTAGAGCCTGGGAGAAACTCACAGTGGCATTCCCTTCCTTCTCATCCTCTTCTTCCTCTGGCTCCTCAGGGGGTGAATAGCTAGGGTAGGCCCTCCTGGGAGAGCCTCCGAAATTTGCTTCTTGCATGTCTGGCTCAAACATAGCATCGCTCTGGAAGAGCTGCATCAAACAAGTACTTTGATCTTTTTTGGAGCAAGTTCCCTCAAAACGCTTCTCCAGAGGACGGAAATCCCGCCAGTCTGGTTCACTGCTAGAAGTAGCAGGGAAAGCTGAGGTGGTTCCCCGGTGGGAAGTCTGAGAAGCTCCCGAATTCCCTGCCACAAGGCCCATCACTGACGGGCCTAAGGGCCTCATCTGATATTCCAATACAGGCTTCTCTTGCCGTACATGGGTCTCTCGGATTCGACCCTCTTGAGCATGGACCTCTCGGGCCTGGGCTTCTCGGGTTCGGACATCTCTGCCATAAGATTCCCGAATGTGGTTGTCTCGAGCATAGGCCTCCCTGGCCTGAGCCTCTCTAGCGCATGCCTCTTGAGCTTCACGCTGCTCCCGGCGAAGCTCCCAGTAGAGCAACTGTTTCTGAATGGCCACTAGCCGTTCTTCCTCGGTTTCCATTGCTCCAGGTGGCCGAGAAGAAAAGGGTTCCAAGTTCAAAAAAGGACCAAACATCTCGGAGCCACGACCATGGAGATCGTAAAGGCAGTCATCCCCAGGTGGCGAGTTCTCAAGACTGTCATCTGGCTCATAGAACTCATACAGGGCGTCACCACTATAACTGTCTCTAGGTAGACAATCCCTATGGACAAGGCCCAGAGCCTCGCCTGAATCATCCTCAAATCCTGGGGTGGTCGAGTCATAATAACCTTCATCACTATTTGGAGCCGACTCTTGCTGGTCACTCTGAGGAGTCAAAAGCTCTCCAGGGCCTAGGCTAGGATAAGACTGAACTGGGTCAAGGAGCATATAGCCCTGGTAGCTAGGGGATGTAGCAGTATGGTAGCCCAGGTTCAGATTAGATCTTGGGTATATCTGGGCATTCGCCCACAGATACTCTAAGTCACCATCTTCCTCCCCATCCTTGACCTCCTCTTCCTCATCCTCTAATTCTACCTCCTCATCCTCTTCTTCCTCATTGTCATCATCATCTGGCAATGCCATCTCCTCCCCACCTCCTTGGTAGGTCACCAAGCAGGAACTTCGCTTGGTCCCATCTCGGTTGGCCCTCTGGCCACCAGACGCCATGCTATCTGTCATGCTGTCCATATCCTGTTCTGCTATAATGTCACCACAACCTGTCAGTGAGTCAAAGCTTTTCAGGGATGTGACATCCCCAAACAGGAGGCTAAGCTGATCCCCGACAGGGCCATTGGGTAAGTTTGCCTCTCCTGTCACCACCTTGTCTTCTGTTTCTGAAGTGTGGGAATCCTCTAGGCCACTAGCTTCAGAAATAGGCTTGGGCTGTATGAACTCTGAGGCACCGGTTCTTGTGAGTTTTTCTGGATTTTTACAGGCTGTCTTGTCAGTAGTTGGTGAAAAATGTTCTAGTGCTGGAGAAATTTTTGGTCCAGTGGCATCCTGGGGCTTGGCATTTTCCCTTCTAGCAGCTTGGAAGATCTCCTCAGAGCTGGGCAGAGAGGCTGAACTCACCTGCTCATGAGACCGGGTTCTGGCCTCTTCAAGGTCCTTTGCCCCTGGTCCATTCTGATCAGTTTCAGAAACCTTGCTCTTCCGGTGACGACGGATGCTGCTAAAAAAGCCTTTCAGGCCTTTTTTAGGCTTGTGCACAAATCCAGCTTTCTCTGTGGCTTCAGTCCCAGATGTCTTATGTCTAGAGCCTATCTCCAAAGCTCCATGGGCACTCTGGGAGCTAGGAAATTGAGAAGGTGACTTGGACAAAGGTACAGAGAGGCCTGTTTCTTCGATGACAACATCTTCAGGTCCATGAGCTGCCTCACTCAAGCCATCGTGGGTCTTACTCTTGTTTAGACCCTTCTTAGAATTGCCTTTCCCAGAACCTTTGCTTCGTCCTCCCCCAAAGAAACTAGGCAGAGTACAGATTCCCTTCTTGCCACCAAAGAGCTTCATGGCAGTTTTCTTCAGCCTACCTGGGCCTGATAAGGGTAGCTCTGATGCTGGTCCTTCTGTTGTCTCAGTTGTCTTATTCTTGGCCCCCTTTTCAGCTCCCTGGTCTTGGGTATCTCTAGAGTCTGATGTGCCCTTGATCTGACCAGCTTCATCCTTTTGAGTCTCCATGATGATGACAGTTCTTCAACTGGAAACACAGCCTTTGGATTTCAGGTACAGCTATATCATGATCAGTCAGGAAGCATCACAGCTGGGTCTGAGGGAGATAAGAGAGACAAAGACAGAGACAGATACTGGTGAGCAAGCACACAGGATAGGTTTGTTTTCTTGGGTGATTATTGTCTAAGGATTGAATGGGACCAGAGAAAATAAGTAAACACTGGTAAAACCTTAACTATTCCGTATGTTTGGTTTGCTGTTCTAGCTTCTTATGCATTCCAGAGCAGTAAAAACCCTACACTGAGCAACAGGCAGCAATCATTAGCTTCCTCCTCACTAGTCTTCTATGTTTAGGTGGCTCAAAGTACGGGGATAGGGGGGAGGATTTGACAGAGGCAATTGTGGATGTGCAAAATCCCAACTGTCTATTGTCTATAAGGAAGCTTAGCAATGATTGGGCTGGAGTCAAGAAAGGAATAGAGAGGCTGCTTCTAGGCTCACTGAACTTTTGAAAATCATGTGGTGAAGGTGCTCATTGAGTCTTCACTGGGTCCTACTGAATCCATGTCTTAACTGAACATTGATAGCCTGGGCCATCACCAATATTTTTCTCAGGGCTGGGAAGAAAAGTACATCTCCAGCTTTATCTTCTGCCCACAGGTTGACAATGGCCAAACCTTCTGGATTCCAGAGAAGGAACGCGATTGAGCTGCAGATCAGGGCTCTAATATGCAAAAGAATCCTCTGGGCTCCAGTATCCTTTGTCCAAGAGGTCTACTAAGATCCATATCCTTAAACCCCTGTAGAGACTATGTGAGGGGTAGGTCAGGATCGGGCTCTCTATTGAGTGTCCTGCTGGCAAGGGATTTTATTTTTGTCCTTGGCAAAAGTAACCAACAGATTCTACCAGAGCAAACATTTTCTTCTACTCTGTTCCTCTCATTATCTTTGTCCCCATCTAGCTTGCAATCTTGGAAGTGAGCTTGGAAAATACACAGCCCTACATGATTCATGCTCTTAGCCTACGATACAGATTTAAATAAATAAACCTGGTGTAAGCTGCAACAGTCTGGTCAAGGCTTCCTAATCCAAGTGCCAATAGAACTGGAATAAAAAGAAGGGTTAGCCTTCTATACCAGCCTCATCATTCCCTTAGTCCCTGACAAGGCTAGTGTGTCTTCCACTGACAGAGAAGAACATCTGACCCCTAAAGCACTGATGAGCCTGCAGAAATCTGGTGATCCCTCCTTAGGAAGTACTTCCTTCACTAAACCATCCTTTGTAGATCTAGGGTAGCAAAGGGAGACAAAACAGCTTTTGTGATTGAGAGAGCAAGAGGCTAGAAACAGGGACAGGAAGAAAGGGAGAAGAAGGACTGCAGCAGTTTAGGAATAGCTAGCTGGTCCAGGGACTGGGCACCACATTATTAAGGTTCACACAGTCATCTACAGTAGAATACTATAGTCCAGCACTAAGGCTGAAGAGAAACTAGCAACTATATGCTAGCCCTTGATTTCATTAGATGGAAATCTCCTAATACCTAGCTTCCTATTTTCCAAACAGTTTTGTGTCTGGTACCTCATCTACTTGATACACTTAAATCGTCAGAGTAACCCAAGTTCCATTGAGAGCACTCTGCTAACCAACTGAGTAAAATGAGCTCTGGTTTGGAGAAGAGAGAAAAGTTTATCTGATCTTCTCAGTGAAGACAGATGAATTGCTATATTCTCAGGTTATGCATTTCTCTGTGAAACACATTGTGACATTATGCTCTAGAAAACTCAGCTCTGTAACAAACAGTCTCCTCACCACTAAGCACACAATCACCCAGAATTCCGTGATGCACGTTGTAATGAGAACATGGGCCCATCATGGATCTGAATTCCTTACTTTTCATAGTGTTAATCTTTTCACATCAGCCTTGAAATCACTAGCAGGGCTGTCATTATGATATTGGGGATACGGCTGACAGCAGTGAAATTATATGTATTTCCTGCTGTGAAATTCATGTGTTATTTTCAACCTCTCTGGATATTCAGTAAGTGATAGACACTAAGGTCAGTGCATCAGGCCAAGCCAAGAAGAGGAACTCCCAGTCCCTGCTTTAGAGAGCTTACAGACTAGGAGGAAGAGAATCTTATCTATAGAAGCCTGAAGAAACATCACAATGTAGACCTTAAAGAACAGTCTCTGCTATTTCTCTGTTTCTTTGTTTTTGTTTTTAGAGACAGGGTCTCTCTCCATAGTTCTGGCTCTCCTCAAGCTTGGTATATAGACCAGGTTGGCTTTAATGAGCCTTGAAATAAACTTAAAAGGTAGAATATTCCCTGGGCTCAGCTGTCTTGACCAAAAATCAATGTCTTGGGAAGACCATAGACCTTGGGAGAGAATCTACTACTACTACTATTTCGCTTAATGGTTTCATACTGAACAGTTTTCTAAGTACTTATCTTTGAACTCTGAGATCAGTGAAGCCTCATCAGAGCTTATTTCTGCAGTAGGCAGTAATTAATATAGAGGTTCACAACTGATCAGTACTCACATAATAAGATAAGGTAGAATGCTCAGCCCTAAATGCAAATCTGGATCACATTCCCTACCCCGAAACTCAGGGATCTTTATGGAAGGGAGGGCAGAAATACTGTAAGGCAATAGAGGGAAGCTACAAAAGAGTTTTCTGGCTATGGCAGGGCCGTATACATGAACTCTCAGCAGCTGTGACTGCATATACAAGACCTGCACTAGATCAAGCCAGCCAAAATTTCAGTGTGGACTAGGGAGAGCCCCAAGAACTCCTTTCCCTACCCGAAGAACTGCCGGGTGATGACAGCTGCTAGAGGAGGGAAAGTCAGTTTTCTTCAGGAGTGCAGCCCCTAGTGTACTGCCTAGGCTCTAGTGGATAGCCCTGTATCCACATGCATAGGGCAGCATGAATTGGACTCACTGGACTAGAAAACAAAGCTGTAAGGAAGATGATAGAGGGGGACAGAAGGAGGAGATGGGGGATGATAGATGACTAGGATCAAATATAATTTTATACATGTATGAAATTCTCAAAGAACAGATAGGTAGGCAGATAAATGGATAGATAGATAGATAGATAGATAGATAGATAGATAGATAGATAGATAGATAGACAGACAGGAAGGGAGGGAGGGAGGGAGGAGGGGAGGGAGTGAAGGAGGAAGGAAGCAAACAAGCAAAGATGCTTTGAGGAGGATGAGGCATTTGGTCTGGGCTTTGGCAAGCAAGAAGGAATGGAAAGGGCAGTGGCAGTGATCTAGATGGGGTATGTGTTCTTATCAATTAAAAAGGGAATTATTCCAGTGGAATCAAACAGTTCTTGGCAATGATGGTTAGGTGAAGAGAATCTAAACTTGATTCCATCACTGGAGAACAGTTTCTCTGGACCTTGTCAGCATGCTATATGGGGGGAGGGAGTGGGGTAGAAGAAGCCAACTTATCACTACTCTCTACAGCAGTGGTTCTCAACCTTCCTAAGGCTGCGACCCTTTAATACAGTACCTCATGTTGTGGCGATCCCAAACCATTAAATTATTTCATTGCTACTCCATAACTGTAATTTTACTACTGTTATTAATTGTAATGTCTGATATGTAGGATATCTGATAAGCCAACCCCACAAGGGTCATGACCCACAGGTTGAGAACCACTGCTCTACATTATCACCACGCTGTCACAGTTTTGGGCTACAGGGCTAGAATCCAAACCACACCAGTCCTCCCATCTGCCAGGAGTCACTATTAGGTCCACGGAGCAGTAACAGTTTAAATGAGACTATCCCCCACAGATTCAGATGTCTGCACACTACTGGGCTGTTTGGGAAGGTTTAGGAGGTGTGGGCTTCTTGGAGGAAGTACATCACTGGAGATGGGCTCTGAGCATTTATAAAGACCCCATCCATTTATAGTTTGTTCTCTCTGCTTTGTGTGTAAAGTTCAAGATGTGAACTCTCAGCATCTTGTTATTGCTGTCATGCCTGCTGACTGCTTCCTGTGTCATCCCCATTATTATGGATTCTAAACTTCTGGAACCATAAACTAAACTCTTCTTTCTATATTTGCTTTGGTCACGATGTTTATCACAGCAACAAAGAAGGAACTATGACAGAAATTGGTGCCAGAAGGGCTGTTTCTGGTAAGAATCGGAACATGCATTTTTTTTGTTGTTTTTTTTTTTTTTGTGGGGTTTGTTTTTTGTTTGTTTGAGGAATGTGGAAGAGTTTAGAACTCTGGACTAGAAAAGGAGTTGAATGCTGCAAGCAGAGCTTAGTGGGCTGTGAGTGGAAGACAGTACTGAGATCAAAGCAGACTCTAGAAGCTTGGCTCAATGTTGGATAAGGAGCCGTTTGTTTGTTCCCAGTAGCTCAGACCCAAAGTAATCACACAGAAAATTATATTATTTAAAGCATTGCTTGGCCCATTAGCTCTAGCTTCTTATTGGCTAACTCTTACATCTTAATTTAACCCATTTCTATTAATCTGTGTCTTGCCACGTGACTCTTGACTTACCCAGTAAAGTTCTGTCTGGCTCTGGCAGGGCTATGTGGCTTCTCCTGACTCTGCCCTTCTTTCTCCCAGCATTCAGTTTAGTTTTCCCTACCTAGCTCTGTTCTGCCCTGCTCTGCTATAGGCTCAAGAAAGTTTCTTTATTAACCAATGGTATTCACAGCATACAGAGGGGAATCCCACATCAGCTCAAGAGGTTTCAGAGAGAAGCAAAGACTTCAACAGCAACTAGGCTAGAGACCATTTCTGTGTTATTTTGGCAAAGAGTCTGGCTGTATTCTGCCCTTGTCATAAGAACTTGGCTAAGGCTAAATCAAAGAATAACATACTAATTTTTTTGGTAAAGGAAATTTCAAGGTAGCATAAAATTGAGTCTCTGGGGGTGGTTATTAGTAATGACTGTTATGCTGTCTACAATGAAAAAGAACAAGTGGTGTGGGCAGAAAGAAATACAACATGTATAGTGTGAAGAGAAAAGACTCACCAGGAAACTTAATGCTGTAGCCAAGGCTTCTAATGTCTGAGACTATGGGGTATATCTCATTTACCCTGGACAGAGATTCTATTACCCCAATGTAGACCTCCCTCTTAGCCAGATCCCAGGTTATTCTTGCTAAGCAAGGATCAATCTTAGAACTGTCATATATCTGTCATTACCTCTTTCTTGTCCTTCCCCACCCCCCTCCACCAAACCATGTGCCCCAAAGCTGTTCACAGAATCACTTCCTGGGTTCCACACAACACCTTGAACAAGTCCAACAGGACTATCATATAGCTAGCAGCTTCTTCATACTCTTTATTAGTCTACCATGCTTCCTAAACTGTCCTCCTAAAGCAGGTATTGTGCCTTGACCTAGGGTAAGAAGAACCCTTCTGGAGAAGTGGGACCCAAAACAAAAGGAAGAGCAAAGGACAAACTCTGAAGCTCCCTGAGGCTGGGACTGGATTCCCTTAGAGCTCTTGCCAAATGCAGAGTTCCTCAACACTCAGATTTCTCCCTCAGTGTGGCTGTTTTTCAGATCGGCTGTTGGGAACTTGGCATTCCCTGATAAAGGCTGCTAGCTGCAGCCATTGGAACTACAGCAAAGAACAGGCTGCGGCAGAAAAATGGAACCACACAAGATCCAAGAACCAACCTCAGGCAATTCTAGGACAGACACTGGCTCCTAAGGAAGTGCAGCTTTCTTTTCCACTCCACTCAAAATCCAAGTAGAAGAACAGCCACAGAGCTGCCTGAAACCCTTCTCCTGGGGAAGGATCGCTTCAGGCCAACCATTATAGTTCTTATTCTTAGCCTAGCTTCAAGAGACCAGCTTAACAAACTTAGGAAAGGCTGGACTCTGGGAAGAAACAAGGGTAAAGCTTCAGAGGCATGACCTTTACCCATAAGAGTTTCCAGGCCTGTTCCAAGCAGTCTTTGTGGACAGTGGGTAAGACGGTGTGAGAATGTGTGCATCCTCCCCTAGAGATCCAGACAGTTCCTCATTAGAATTAGCTATGGCATGCTGGGAAAACTCAGCAAGATATCCAACCTGTCTGACCCTTAATTTCCTCAACTGCGAAATGGGACTATTGAGAATTCCTATTTAGTGAGACTATTGTAGGAACAAAATCAATGCATGCAAAGCAGCAGAAGCTCAAACATTATGGCAAATTGTGTTAATGTTTATTTCAACTACGAGACTGGATGATCTCTAGCAGTAAATCCAGCCCAGTCAGGGTTGACTAGGGTGGTCTCCAAAGTTCTACAGGTAGGTCTGAATCCCTTTCAGTTTCCCCTGGGGATTATGCAGTTATGCCACGGAAGCTTTACTTGCTCATTAGACCAACTTTTAATTTTTAATGTTCAAAGAGCAGACAACTCTAGATCATTTGGGAGATTCTAGCTAGGTTCCTTAGTCCAAACCAGAAAAATCAACATTTTAAACTGAGCCAAAAATGTCATCATCAAAAGAAATGCAATTAACAGACATCCTTCAACCACTAGGGTACCTACCAGTACACAAGGCATTTCCTATTTACCAGCCCCACTGCTCCCTCCCAGCAACCCCCTAATCCCTGCTAGTGGGGAATAGTAACTCCTTGTCACAGAAAAGAAAAGTGTGCCTAGACTTGGGGAAAGGTCTGTCTAAGTCGTTATGACAGAACCTGACTAGCTTCCAGGCCTCTTGAGCTACAATTCCATGCCTCTCTACTTCACTGGCCAGGGCCCCCAATTAAAGAAATAGGAGGGTTCTGAATAGGAACAGAACACATTTATGAAATTTTCAGGGAACCAATAATTTAAAAAAAAAGAAAAAAAGGACGGGGCCAGGAGAGCTGTGAAAGTTCCCTTGCCACCACCTTTGATACTTATTGTTTCCTTCCCCTACTCCACCCTGCCCCAGCTCAGTTTAACTTTGCCTGAAGGATTTCTTGTTCTTACTGGCTACCTCTGTTTTGGCCAGAACACACACACACACACACACACACACACACACACACAAAATAAATGAAATAAAATAAAATAAAAACCTGACAACTTGAGAATCCAGGTGCTACCCATTCAGCCTGGAACTGCTTTCCTCATCGGCAAAGCTCTCACCACTACTCTCAAACTACAAAACATATTTTCCGTTTCCTTGGGAGATAAATTTGAAGAGCCCAAAAAGGCTCAACTAGGAAGCTGCCAAAGTGCACAATTTCGAGTTTGAGCTACTTAAAGATAATGACTTCTCCCAGCAGGGTGATGGTGGCACACACCTTCAGTCCCAGCACTCAGGAGACAAGAGGCAGGCAGATGTCTGTGAGTTAAAGCGGGTTCCAGGACAGTCAGAGCTGTTACACACAGAAAACCTGTCTTTAAAAAAGTTCAAAAAAAAAAAAAAAAAAAAGCTAATGACCTCTGAGATTATCTGGTACTCGAGCAGTACGTTACTAGAGCCCATCAACCAAACCTGAGGTCAATACTGGTAGCGGGAAAGAAGGGCTGCTGGTTTGGATCTTTTTGGTGGAACTGCGGAGGTCGTTGAGAGAGTCCCTCTTACCCACTCCTGCAACCACCCTTTGCCAATTTGCAGCAGCCCTGCTGTGGGAAGGCTCCTTTCCAGAAAGCAACTCATGGACTCCAGATGCAGCACAAATCCCAAACCTGGCCTTTTACAGGTCCCATGATTCCCTCGCCAGTTTCTCAGCGTCCTTGTTCACATACTTGTCCTTGCTTACTCGGTTTCGGGCAAGCTTCAGTCTGTCCATTGAGCTTGCTCACAGGGACTCCCTGGCTCATGGGCACTGCCCCATCTACCATGGAGGAGGGGCTCGGGATGCTGGTTCAGGTGTGCTCTAATTCAGCTGGAGTTTGCCAGCCTGAAACTGGGGTGATGTCAGCTTCACCCCTTACAGCAGAATAGTTTGAGAAAATCTGCCTGATCTGTGAAACGGAAAAACAATTATTTACTTACCTTGCAGGGTTGTGGTTATGGATTAACGATGATCAACACAAAGGTAAACTCTGCATGGAACAGATACTGCAGATGAGACTGCTTATGGTCAAGGTACCTTCTCTCTAGTTGTTCCTCAGCTGCCACCCCGAGTCCCCTGAAGATGGCACAGGCCTTCCATTCAAACTCCTTTGTCTGACCTTCACCATCTGCTTCTCCTGCCTGCCCCTTGCAAATTTTGCTGCCTTTCTTCACTGCCCTATGGTCTCAGCTCCAAATATACAGGACTTTTATTCCATTCAGAAGATAGGGTACCAAGACACAACCTCTCCCTAGAGGTGAGTTTACCATATGATTTTTCTTTTTCTGTTTTAATTTTGTGTTGTTTAGTTTTTTTTGGTGCTGGGGTCAGAAACACAGTATCTCTTATGTGCAAGGAAAGTACTCCACTACTCAGCCACACCCACCCTGAGGAGCTTACTGATGCCCCAGATTTCTTTTAGGGATCCTTACTCAGTTTACAATCAGGACAGGGTCTTTGAGATCCCCATCCTTGTCCCTCCCTTGGAGTCTCCTCCGAGGTAGGGACTATGTCTGCATAGCCTCCCAGTGTGGAAATACTACTCAAGCAAAAGCAAGCTCAGAGACAGGGTGCACCTCCTCCATCTATTCAGAAAGACTATAAACTACTTCCTCTTGGGGCGAAAACTGTAGCCTCTAGTTTATCTGCCTAAACAGGATTTGTGTCGAGAAACTGATAACATCAGGAGTTTCCCTTTTCAGTTTCAGGCAGAACCTGAAGGAGAGGAGAAACTGCTAGGGAGAAAGTTGGAAACCCCTTCTCTGTCGTCTTTGTTTTTGAGGGACTGGGATTTAGCAGGCAGAGGGACAAGCAAAGGGGTCCGTGGCTAGGTAATAAAGACAGGGAGCTTTCAACGTGGCTCACACTCCTGACCATAAAGCCTGGCAGCTTAAAACAAAAGCCTTGCAGGCTTTTTCTCCTGCCAGAGGCCCCCTGCTGAGGGACTGGCTCAACAAGTTCAAGGCCAGATCAGGACGTGTTTACACAACAGTTGTGGGTCAAGCAGCCACTCAGTCTTTCTTCAAACTAACCAATTCTAAATTAGGAAAGGAAGACCATTCAGAGGCTTAAAAACAAAATACAAGCCCTCCAGGAGCTGCTAGACTTAGGCTATCCCCTCTGTATTGCCACAGTCATTCCCTCTGTATGCTTGCTCTGTGTGTGTGTGTGTGTGTGTGTGTGTGTGTGTTTCACCATCCATAATAAAAACCTTTCTTTACTGGCTGATTCCATTTGCCGTATCCCAGAATTTCTCCACTGCTACCTGCACATTCAAGGTTTCCCCTGACTTTTAATTAGTTAACTGGCAGAGAAAACAAAACTGATCAAAACCCCTAGACAGTAATGGTTCTACAAGTAAACTCCTGGCATGACAAGCTTGCTGCTGTTTCTCTCATTCCTTTATTTCTCTAGACGAGCGAAGCAGGGTTATTTCTTCCACACACACTTTGAGTGCAAATATGACAGTTCTTGAGGCGCCAACTTTTCCCAAATACCTTCCTCCTCCTGACACTTTCTGGCCCCACATTGGGCAGGCCTTTATCTCCTGACTGAGAGGCAAAACAGATAGGAAAGGGGTGGGAGTTCCCATGATGCACTGCCACATGAAACCGGGCAGCCTTCACTTTTGAGGAATGGGATGGTGGGAGGAGGGGGCAGTTCATCAAGTGGAGCCTGCTGGAGACCTTGGGGTACAGCATAAAGGGTACCACACAAGAACAATAACCTCTCCTTAAATTACTCTGTGACCTTAAGCACGCCTTCCTTCTTTCTAGGGCACATCTACAACCATAGGGACCTTAACTGCTATTCCACACAAAGATCTGTGGGGCTGAGAGAAAATGGGTTAAAAGAGATCTGGAGGATATTTCTTAGCTTTCTCTAAGGATTTAGGCCAAGATGCCCTTCCCGCCCCCCTGCCTATGGAAGCTTCCAAAGGGAAGCTGATAGTATGGAACCTCCTTCTGAAGATAGCACAGTCCTCAGTTCTATTTATAGATTTTGAGGTAGCCACTTGTCGCATGCTTTTAATCCCATTCTAAGACCGCATTTCAAAATCCTTTCAAAAACTCCATTCCTGGCCTGGGCACTATGGTGGACCGCTTTAATCCTAACGTTCAAGACAGGCAACTGTCAATGAGTTCAAGGACACTGGCCTACAAAGCAAGTTCCAGCACAGCTTGAACTACCCAGTGAGATCCCATCTCAAAACAACAATAAAAACAACCCCCCCAAAAACTACACACACCCTAATCACCCATTGTTCAATGATCTCCCCCTAAAAATATTAGCTCACCATTCCAATGTTTGGTACTTGGGAATTCCCACCACTGGGTCCTAACCTCTTTTGTACCTCTGAGCTATGCCATCTCAACCTGCCTGCCAGGCACTCCCTTTCATTTCTAATTCTGCCTTCTCTTTCTCTACCGAACTCCTGTGCGTTCCAGTCCCAGCTGCTTTACAAGATGACACCCCCACTGTATATATGGATCTCTTCCATGGCACTCTGCCTGTAGGCTCATGAATCAGCAACCAAAAGTATGCAGAGCCCCAGGCTTTGAGCAGTCCAGACCCCAAAGTTATTATGGAGGGAACTGATTATGACTTTCTCTTTTAAGGTAGCCACCTAATCGCCCTTCCACCCACATTAGGCACTACATATATATTTATATTTCAGGGACTGGGACAGACAAAGTAAGGCTAAAGGTGTTTTCTAAAGCTCTACTAAGACAGCAAGTCCTTCTGGAACATTCACTCATTCATTAACAGCTTTATAATGCTAGGAGCTGAGGGGGTTAGAGCTGAAGGCTAAGTTTTATTTAGCCCCCGAAGGTTCCGAGAGAACCTAGGTGTCTAGCAGAGGGAAACAAGGCAGCTAGAGAAGCTGAACTACAGAGGAGTTTCAAGAGAGAGGTCTGGGCAACAAGCAGCAGCCTGAAAGGCCCCAAGGAAAAGGGTGGCTGAGAACTAGGGCCTGAAAGGAAAAGGACTTGGACAGGAGTCGGGTGAGAGTGTGCGAGGGTGGGGAAGGTGGCTGCTGGGCTGAAGTGAAAGCAGGAGAGAACCAGACCTGAGATATAAAAAGTTCAGCTGCAAATAGAAGTTTGTGCTGAGGTCTGGGAAACACAGGCAGGGTGACAATGGTGTAGTATCTGCCATCCTGGCTGCCCTCAGGGAGCTTCCACGCTAACCTTCCTAAGTAAGAGATTTTACTGGGTCTCATTGCCCCCCTTCAAAGATGTCCAGCCTACAGATTCCCTTAGTCAACTCCCCTCTCTTATTCTTCAGGAATGCTCCAATAGTCCAGAGGGGTGCAGCGAAGGGCACATGAGAGGTACTGCACTTGTGGGGGATAGATCTGTTGGAATCTCCTCTGGTAGAGCAGGAAGTCCAACAATGCAGTGCCCTGGGTCCTGTCCATGCCAGTCCTGGCAGGCTGGCCAAAGCCCCAGATGTTTGTATGCGGACAGGGCTGACTAGACTCCTATCAAGGCGAGTCCAGTGAGGGGGAGAATGGTTCTGCTGGATTAGTCCGACTGCCACCTCTGCTTCTCCTCCTACCCATGGCTCATCTGGCAAGCTTAGCCCCCTCAAAGGGGAGCTCAGAAGAATTCACGCCTTTGGGAGGCCACCAGTGTCAGAGGTGTCTGCTGCAGACAATGACAGCAGTCTGGCAGGCTGGGTGTTTTAAGTAACTGAGAAGTTGTAGGATTTGTCTGCTTTACATACACCGTGTGTTCTTTACTACAATGACTGTCCCCCTCCCTCCGCTTCTAGCGGAAATCCCCCCCAACAATATTGTGCCCATTGCTATTTTAAACCCAAGGCTGGAGAGAAAAACGCGCCCTATGCCCTACAAGGGAAAAGAGACGCTGGGGTGGGGGGTTGGGGGCGGCAACAAAGCGGCCTTGCTGCTCTAACCCAAGGACCAGTAAGAGCTCCTGGTCCAGCCCGCCTGCAATGGGGGTGGGAGCCAAATGAGAACCAGAGGCCCAGGAGGGGGTGCGGCTGGTTGGGACCACGGGACCAAGGTTCCAAGGATAAGTGGGAAGTTCAGAAACCCAACTGTGCTCCCTTGAGGAGGAACAGACTGTGGATATCTTAATCCACCCTAAAGCCAGTCTCAGTCTGGCTCTGGCTAGCGCGCCAGCTTCCTCTGCAGAGGAGAGACAGAAGGAGATGCACCGCAGAGGGGAGGGGCCACAGTAAGGCCTCGCGGGTGAGCAGCATCGGCCTAACAGCTGTTCCAGCAAATGTACTACAAACAAAGCTAAGGAGTTCCAGGCCTGCAAACACATTCTTGGGGTCCTAATAGCGGGAGTCCCTCCCAGAACCACGCAACAGCACGTGTGGGCCCATCCCGGCCTCCCCTTACAACCTAGAGGTGTAGCCCAGGCTAGTCCGCCCGCCTTCCGGCCCTCCCACCCCACCCCCAGCCACGATCGCCTGTACCCTAAAGACTAACGGCCTCTGGGCCCCTCACTAGACAGTACGCAAAGCAAGTTCCAAGAAAGAGTAGCGAGAGGTCGGGGCTCCGACCAGCCTGGCCCTAGATGCCCTCCTCCAGGCGACCCGAGCAGAGCACGCGGGGATGCACTAGACCTCCAGCAGGATGGTTCCTAGCTGTGCTCAATGCTTACCTTGCCAGGTCCAGCTCCCAGCGCGGTTATTGTCTGCTGAACTGCTCTGCTCTGAGCTGCAGCCTCTGCTGAGAAAGCCGCCACGACTGCCCCTGCCGCAGCCAACACCACGGCTACAGAATTCTCCTGCACTGACTACCCTTCTCCAGGCTCTGGGCAGCTCCCCCATACCCTCTTCACCCTGGACTCCACAGTTACAGGGTGGGACGTCCGTGATCTGATTGGCAGGCAGGCGGTCCAATCGCCACAGTGGGAAGGCATGCCCTGGCCCGCCCACTGTTTTCCTTGGTGCTTTTCTCTTTAAATGCAAATAAGCCGGGCGTGGTATTGGCAGGGGGCGGAGAGGTTGCGGAACCCCTACCCCGGGCTCCTCACTTCCGCCCCCACGCGGGGCGGGTTTCAGCGTGGCTACACACCCGACTCAAAGAGCTAGTCCCGCCCAGATAAGACTTAGCAGGATTCTTGGAACTCGGTTTCGATTTTGCGAGCATTCCTATTTCCGTAGCCGGTGCTTTCGCGCTATCGCTCCCGGGTTGCTACCACGGAGTTTCTCCACGTTCTTTGAGACCAACTGGGAGAAGTGGGGCAAGGAAGTGGGGAGCCATAGAGATTGTGGGGCCTGCAGAACCCTTTGGCACCGTGGCTGGCCCATTATTATGTGTGGCAGAGGGCCTAGTGGCTGCCCTTCCCAGAGAGGAAATCACCTGTCAGGAAAGTGACCTGCCTTCCCCCACCACACACCTGCCTCCCCACAGCCAAGGCTTCCTAGCTTGCGTCTGGCCCTTAGGGAAGGTAAGATAAAGGTCAACCTCCAGCAGTCACCAAAGCGGCTAGTGCCGCCCAGGAAAGGAAGCTGCTTGGCTGAGGGTGCTTGGACTGCCACCGACTGGGACATATTTCAAATACACACCTATGCTCGCCTTTCCGGACAGCTTTCACATTTTGTCTTAGGAAGATAACTGTTTCTGTAGTTTGACTCTCACTCCAATGCCACGCCTTCCAAAGTACACGGACTCATTCTCAAGATCTCCGGAGCACTCTCCTTCGATTGGGAGTCTCATTCTGTTCAGATCCGTTTTCTGGAAAAAAAAAAACTAAAACTAAAAAAAGTTTTGTTTGAGCTCTAAGCAGAGGTCAGAGTGAGGAACTGTGAGGAGGCCTGTCAGACCAGCCTTGCAGGCTACTGTGTCTGGAATGTGGCAGGGAGCCAGCTGAGCTTAGGTCTCTAACTAGCCTAAAGACGTTAAGTGGCCTTAGTAACTGCCACTGCAAGGTGAGCTGGAGCAACAAAGAATCCAGTTGTATAACCAGCTCTGGAATGCACAGAAATCCCAGCTTGAAAAGTCTGTCAATGTCTAAACGGGGAAGGGGAGTGGATTGAGGTTGCAGAGCAGGGAAGGATTAGAGAACAATGACAGTCCCCGCCCCCACCCCGCGCCCGCCCCTTGCAGAGTTCTCTGCTGCTCTACTGGATCCTGTCTACCTTGTAAATATCCAGATGCTGGACTGGTAAGACTTGGACTGCCGCCACTGCCTGTGTGAAGCAGAGGAATTGACATGGCTAGAGCTGGGATCTGCTTTCCTTTCTGCCTCAGACCTGCTCTGAGACCTTGGCCAATCTGGTCCTCCTTTCTGAGCCAGTCATTCCATTTCCACAAAGAGGGTATAAGCTCTTCCAGTTCAAGTCAATTCTTTCTATAATATTCCACGATGTTTCGTGACCTTCAATGACATTCTAGACATCTTTACCAAAAATTAGCAATGTGAATCAGTCCTAGTCCTGGGTCTCAATAAATGTTGAATGGCAAACTGCTGTTAACCTACTGTATAACTTGATTGTTCAAAGCCCTTGCCCTAGCCTGCTTTGAGTGGCTGGGCTATAACATTTTCTGAATGTTTGTTATCCTGCTTTGCAAAAATCTTGATTCTTGTTTGTTGGACTTGTTATTCCATATTTTCTTTTTCAGCACCTCGTATCATCCTCGGCTAACCTGTATCTCTGTTACTGGAGACCTGCTCACATTTCACACAGACCTTTGATTTTTAGAATTAGACCAAGAATTTTATTTGGAAAAGGTAGTTTTAAAATCTAGAGTCCAGGGAAACAAAGGGCAAGACAGTCTTGGCTGTGAGAACATGGACAAACCAGCCAGGTTGTGGACTTGAAATAGTCCTGGGCTCCGCAGTGTTTGCTCCCACCAAAGGAGATAGTCCTGCATAGCCTTTTCTCAGTCTCGAAACATTCTGACATACCAGTCATCTTTGAACGTGGCAGATATTAGGCTGAGACCAGAAGAAATAGAAAAAGAGAAAAGGGAAAAGACAGGAAAAAAAAGGTCAAAAGGAACCTTCAAATTGGACCCTTGTTTGTGGTCATGAACTTCCCAAGTCTTAAGAGGAAAATACATGTGCATTGCTATTGTGGTATATCATTTGTGTTTTATTGAATAAAGCTAGCCTGAAGGTCAGAGGGTAAAGTAGCCACACTAGTCAGCCATACAGGCCCGGGAGTGGTGGCTCACACCTTTAATCCCAGAAGCCACACTAGTCAGCCATACAGGCCAGGGAGTGGTGGCATACACCTTTAATCCCAGGACTTGGAAGACAGAGGCAGACAGACGGATCTTTGTGAGTTCAAGGCTATCCTGGGCTACATAAGATTGATCCAGAAACAGATGCATGTGGTGGTGGTTCACATCTTTAATCCCAGTGTTTGGGAGTCACACACTTTCCCAGCACTAAGGAGGTAAAGACAAGAGCGATATGGCTGGGCAGAGAGAGGAATATAAAGGGGAAGAGAGAGGAACGCACTGGAGTGTGGAATCTGAGGTTAGTGGAGAACATTGCAGGATCACCCCTTTGTTTGTCTGAGCCTTGGTAGAGCTAAGATTTCTCTAGTGGCTTGGTTGCTTTGCTTTTTGTATCCTCAGGTTGAACCCCAATATCTGTCTCTTGGTCTTTATTATTCCTGCAACACACTACAGCACATATACACCAAGCAGGACCATGGGAGGGGATAGTATACCTCCTCAGTGGTGTTTCACTCCTCCCCAGGAGTTGAAAACTGAAGTGTGAACATAAAAATGCACCCTCTCAAAGGAGCCCTGTAAGGTGCCCATCTCGAATGCTGCCTGAAAGGTGATCAGATAGATCATTTAATCAGGCCAGGAGCTAATGGTGGAAGGCAGGATTTCTTTCTTGAGTCTTAAGTTTATCTATCTGCTACACAATATCTTCCAGCTCCAGCAAAAAAACTATGTAGAGTTCAGTTGATATCCCTGGAAGGCCTGATACTTTCTGAAGGAAAATGGAGTGAATCTGAGGGGTGGAGGTGGGGGGTGAAGAGTGGATGAGGGAGAAACTGTGGTCAGGATGTATCGAAGACAGAAGAAAAACCTATGAAGACAACCATGAGTTCTGTAGCTGCAACTTCATAAAAATTCTGACAATCCTGCCTGATTACGGTGCCCACTGCTTCGTAGTCCATGGGTACCTCTTATTGTTTAAACCTAGTAATCTATATTAGGAGTTTCCACAGTAATCTTAGAGGACCCGAGAATGAGGATTCTGAGAAGATCAGAAATCTACCTCAGATACCTGGCAAAGGTGCTTTGGAGCAATACAGATGGGATGATTTCATGTTTACCAATTGGGAAGGAACATTAGAAAAAAAAGTTCAGTGGAAGATGGCTTCGATAACAGAGTCAAGTCTGAAAAATATAGGAAAGATTCCTATCCAAATAGAAATGCCAGTATTATGAGCAGGCACGCTGGGCTGAGCAAGAGCTAAAACGCTGATGGAGAAAACAAGCTTGAAATCAGACTAGAAAAATAGTTCTAGAAACAACATGTAAAAGAATCATGACTAACTGGACATACTGATGACCAGTTAGCTAATTCCCCTCTTTCCTGGGAAGGAGAGTACGTGGACGTGCAGCAGATGCTCTCGGCTGTGGTGCCAGTTGGTGCCGGCTAGCTTTATATCACCTTGACACAGGATGTTATCATCTGAAGGGAGAGAACCTCAATTCAGAAAATGCCTCCATAAAATGGGCTGTAGGTAAACCTGTAGGGCATCTTCTTAATTAGTGATTGATCGGTGAGGGCCCAGCCCATTGTGGGTAGAGCCACCCCTAGGCTTGTGGTTCTGGGTTCTTTAAGAAAGCAGGCATTACAATTCATGAAGTAATAAGTCAGCAAGCAGCACCCTTCTGTGGCCTCTGCATCAGCTCCTGCCTCCAGGTTCCTGCCCTGTTTCAGCTCCTACCTTGACGCCCTTTGGTGATGAACAGCAATGTGGAAGTGTAATCTAAATAAACCCTTTCCTCCCTGACTTGCTTTTGGTCATGTGTTTTATCACAGCAATAAGCAGAAACCTTAACTAGGACAGAAACCGGTACCTGGATTGTACTGCTGTGACAGACCTGACCATGCTATTTGGGGGAGGATTTTGAAAGGAATTTGGAACTTTGGGCCAGAAAAGTCATTGAGTGTTCAAAGGTTGCTGAGCAGTTCTCTGGGAGCTTGGAAAAGACCAATGTTAAGAGAACTGCAGATGATAGAGGCTGGGCTTGGAAAGCTTCTCAGGGAGGGTTGAGAGTTATTCAAAGACTCCATAGGGACTGTTGCATATTTTGAATTAAGACTCTGTGATTCTGGTTACCTGGGGCTAAAGATTCAGCCATGATTAACAAGCACCCCTGAAGCCTTGCGGGGACAACTGATGCTGGTTAGCTGGTTCTGAGAAATTAGTGGTGATTAAGAAAAGATCAGCCACCCCTGAGGTGAAATCTTCTGACAATTGTTTCCTCAGAGTCAGCACAGTGAAGCTGTCTTCCACAGGTGGCCAAGGCTGTACCTTGTGCTGGCAAGCTGAACTTGAGAGTATAAGGGTCACCCAGGTGGTAGTGGTTTTGAAGACATTAAGGGGTCCATGGAGAGAAGCAGAGGTTTGGCACTGTGTAACAGGGGTAGAGTCTCTGAAGAGAGCTGTGTGGTTTGAAGGAGAATGACCCCCAAAGTGAGTGGTACTATTAGGAGGTGTGACTTTGTTGGAGTAGGTGTGGCCTTGTTGGAGGAAGTGTGTCACTATGGGGGTGGGTATTGAGGTCTCCTATGCTCAAGCTATGCCCAGTGTGGCACACAGTTGCTTCTGCTGCCTGCAGATCAAGATGGAGGATTCTCAGATCCTTCTCCAGAATCACATCTGCCTGCACACTGCCATATCCCACCGTGAAGATAATGGACTAAACTGAAACTCTAAGCGAGTCACCAAAGATAATGCTTTCCTTTATAAGAGTTGCTCCGTACATGATATCTTTTCACAGTGATAGAAACCCTAAGACAAGAGCCCAGGAGAGGCTATTGGTAAAAGTCCAGCCCACTTACAGCAAGAGACCCCAGCATTTTGGAGAAGTGAGTACCATGGAAGGACCACCACAAACAGTAGCAGGCATGAAGTAGAGCCAGTTGGGGCTTAGCAGACAATCTTTGTGTACTGCAGAGAGTAGAGCCAGGGAAGTTACCAAAGTTCCTCCAAGGAACCATGAAAACTATGAATGGATCCCACACGTTGGACACTAAGTTATTTATACAGTTGGAATTTGGTTTTGTGCAGATTGTGACTATGTCCTGGTTCATCCATCCTGAAGAAACTTGTCAATTTGTTCTTGATTTTACAGGCTCTCACAGCCAAGAAAACTTAACTTTTAAATAGATTTTGGAATTTTACAGAGATTTTGGATTTTAAAAGAAACAGGATATTTTAAAGAGACTAAATTTTTGAGTGCTTAATGTTTAAAGACTGTTGAAAATTTAAAATTTGGAATGTTTATATTGTGTTGGTGCTACTAAAGTGTAATCTTGCGGATGAATGAGAAAGATTATGGCTCAACAATGTTTGTGTCAAAGTTGACAAGGGGTCAATTGTGCTGTCTACGTTATTGTCGACTTGACACAGGCAATAGTCATCTGAGAGAAGGGAACCTCAATTAGGAAATGTTTCCATAAGATCTGGCCATCGGACATTTTCTTAATTAATGATTGATGTGGGAGGGCCCAGTCCATTGTGGGTGGTATCATCCCTGGGTTGTTGGTCCTGGGTTCTTTAAGAAAGCAGGCTGAGCAAGCTATGATGAGGAAGCCAGTAAGCAGCACCTTTCCATGGCCTCTGCATCAGCTCCTGCCTCCAGGATCCTGCCATGTTTGAGTTCCTGTCCTGACTTCCTTCAGTGATGAATGGTACTGCGGAAACAGAAACCAAACTCACCCTTTCCTCCCTCAGTTGCTTTTGGTCATGGTGTTTCATCATAGCAATAGTAAGCCTAACTAGGAAAGACACAGCACTACCACTTAGATGCAGCACAATCTGTCTGGGCAGATTAACCATCACTCTGAGTCTTAATTTCTTCTTGTACATTAATAAAGATACCACCTGTTTTGGTTATTTTTTTCTGTTCACAGTGATAGAAACAACTTAAAAGAGGAAGGTTTTGTTTTGGCTCCCAGTTTGAGAGGGTATAGTTCATCATAGTGCAGAAAGCATGGCAGCAGGGGTAACTCCTGGCTATAGTGGCAGGACTGTGTGGCAGTTATATAGTGCTGACTAAAAAGGAGAAAGTTTGGCCAAGAAATGGAATCAGGCTAACCTTAATGCTTGCTCCAGCTACCCAATTCCTCTGGATAGGCCTCACTTTCTAAAGGTTCTACACCCTCCAAAAACAGTGTCAACAAGTTGGGGAGCAAGTGCTTGAACACTTAGGGGACACTTCACATACAAACTATAACTTCTGCATTAAATTCAGAGGCTAATGGCCACCTTTCAGCGTAAAGTGCTTTCAGTTCAATTTCAAAAGTCCTTATAGTCTGAGAGTCTCAATGCCATTCAAAGTTCTTTTGTTGAGCAGAAGGAGGGAGAATATGAGCAAGGAAGTCAGGACTGCGAGGAGTTGGTCCACCCACTGAGACAGTGTGCCTGATCTAATGGGAGCTCACCAAAGCCAGCTGGACTGGGACTGAATGAGCATGTGCTCAAACTGGACCCTCTGAATGTGGCTGACAATGGGGCTGACTGAGAAGCCATTGATAATGGCACTGGTATTTGTCTCTACTGCATGTACTGGCTTTTTGGAATCCTAGTCTATTTGGATGCACACCTTCCTAAGCCTGGATGGAGCGGGGAGGGCTTTGGACTTCCCACAGGGCAGGCTACCCTGCCCTCTCTTAGGACTGGAGGGGGAGGGGGAGGGAGAGGAGGGGAGCGGGCGGGAAATGGGAGGAGGGGAGGAAGTGGAAATTTGAATGGTATTATTTATAAAGCAATAAAAATAAATAAATAAGTTCTTTTGTTTTTATTTTAAAACAATCTTTTCTCATTTTATATACCAACGCCAATTTCCACCCCTCCCCTCTTTCCACTCCCCTCACCTTTATCCCCCCATCCCCCACCCACTCCTCAGAGTGGATAGACTTCCCATGGGGAGTCAACAACATCTGGCATATCACTTTGAGGCAGGACCAAGGCCCTCTCCCCTGTATCCAGGCTGAGCAATGTATCCCTCCAAAAAGATGGGCTCCAAAAAGCCAGTTCATACACTAGGGATAAATCTTGGTCTCACTGCCAGTGGCCCCACACACTGCTCCAGCCACACAACTGTCACCCACATTCAGCGGGCCTAGTTTGGTCCTATGCAGGTTCTTCAGCTGTCACTCTGAAGTCAGTGAGCCCCACTAGCTCAGATGAGCTGTTTCAGTGGGTATCCCCATCATGGTCTTGACCCCTTTGCTCACTCCTCCCTCTCTTCGACTGAACTTTGAAATCTCATCCCAGTGTTCTGCTGTGGATCTCTGTATCTATTTCCATCAGTTGCTGGATGAAGGTTCTGTGATGACATTTAAGACAGTCATCAATCTGACTACAAGGCAAAGCCAGTTCAGACGCCCTTTCCACAATTACTTAGGATCTTAGCTGGGGTCATCCTTGGGGTGACTGGGAATTTCTCTTGTGCCAGGTTTCTTGATGGCCCCAAAATGACTCCCTCAATCAAGATATCTCTTTCCTTGCTCTCCCTCTCTGTCCTTCCCCCATCTCAGCCACCTATCCCCTCATGTTCTCCTTCCCTTCTTCCCTTCTCCCCTCCCCCTACCCTTCTGTCCTCCCTTCTCCCCGCCCCCATGTTCTCAATTTTCTCAGAAGATTTTGTCTATTTCCCCTTCCCAGGGGGATCCATGTGTATCTCTCCTAGGGGTCTCCTTGCCACCTAGCTTCTCTGGGGCCATGGACTATAGGTTAGTTATTCTTTGCTTTATGTCTAAAACCCACTTATGAGTGAGTACATACCATGTTTGTCTTTCTGGGTCTGGAATGCCTCACTCATGTTTTTCTAGTTCCATCTATTTGTCTGCAAATTTCAAGATGTCATTTTTATTTCCTCTGAGTAGTATTCCAATATGTAAATTTACCACATTTTCTTTATCAGTTCGTTGGTTGAGGGGCATTTAGGTTGTTTCCAGGTTCTGGCTATTACAAATAATGCTGCTATGAACACAGTTGAGAAAATGTCCTTGTGGTATGTGTGTGCATATACTTTGGGTATATTGCTGGGTCCTGAGGTAGATTGGTCCAATTTTCTGAGAAACCGCCATACTGATTTCCAAAGTGGCTGTATGAGTTTGCACTCCAGCATAAGCTATCATTGGTGATTTTATCTTAGCCATTCTGACTAGTATAAGATGGAATCTCAGAGTTGTTGTGATTTGAGTTTGCCTGATGACTAAGGATGTTGATTGATTCCTTAAGTGTCTATTAGCTTTTTGAGATTCTTCTGTTGAGAATTCTCTCTTTAGATCCCTGTTTCTCCTGAGAAGGGGAAATATACAAGATTTCCTGGGGAAATCAGGAGCAAGGGGGTGGGGAAAGAAGGGAGGGTGGAAGATAAGGGAGAAAAGAGAAGGGGAGGGGAGAGGAGAACATGAGGGAATGGGATGGTTGAGATGGCAGAAAGACAGAAATGAGATCTGTACACCATATTTTAATTGAATTATTTGGTATTTTGGTGTCTGGTTTCTTGAGTTCTTAATATATTTTTGAGACAAGTCCTCTGTCCAATGTGGGGTTGGTGAAGATCTTTTCCCATTCAGTTGGCTGCTGTTTTGTTTTATTGACTCTGTCCTTTGCCTTACATAAGATTCTAAAGTCTCTTGTGAGGCTCTTAGCTATGAGATCTTGTAAAATAAATTAATCACATACTTTTAAATACATGACAAAGAAAAATTTCCATTCCAACAAAGAGGAACAGAGGTATATCAAGGAAATATTGGACCATGTGGGGGCTCTAATCCCAGCTCTCAGGAAGCAGTGACAGGGGGAATCTTACTGAGTTCAAGACCTGCCAGGCTTACACAGACCCTGTCAAAAATAAATAAATAAATGAACAAATAAATGAAGGGATGAAAGAAGGAAGAAGGAAGGAAGGAAGGAAGAAAGAAAGAAAAGAAGAAAGAAGAAAGAAAGAAAGGAAGGAAGGAAGGAAGGAAGGAAGGAAAAATTGAGCCAAATCAAGACAGAAACTACCCAAAACCCTATAGTTCCATATCCACATCCACATTTGGGGTTCATGATGACATCATCTGGGCTCCGAGTAGCTTTTTACCCATCGCCCTGCAACCTGCAGCGTATTACTGGCTCTCTTTTAGGTCAATTCCACTGAGTGCCTGCAGTTTTCCTTGGTAGACATTCCACATTGGTACCTCCAGCATCCGGTGTTTCTATTGCAATTTAGCCTTCACCAGCACAGCTTCATACAACAGCCTACGTTTGACTTTTTCTATTGTTTATTATTGTTATTGTAGGGGTGAAGTGTGTACCCTGGCACAAATTGCAGAAGTCAGAGGATAACTTTGTGGAGTCAGTTTTCTCCTTCCAGTTTTAAGTAGATTTGGGGATTAAAATTAGGTTGCTTGTGTGTCAAACCCCTTTTTACCCACTGAGCCATCCTGCTGGCATCCATACAATGGCTTCTAAGAAACACCTTGCAGGGAACTTGACTCCGCCATACATTACCTGGTCTTAGCGGCGTCTTTGAACCTTGGTATAATCCTATATGACCCTGTAACTCTTGCATTCCTCATGTGTGCAAAATGAGCAATATGTGGATAATGATGACAGTTTCTGCTTTTGGCATGAGACGTAATAGTCTACTGTCTTTTGGCTATAGACGCAGAGGCTGGTGTGTGTCTTAATGGCTGCAGCTGGAAAAATGATTATCTAGAGGTGTGCCTCTTGTGTGAGTCCAAATCCAATAAAGTTGACAAGGAAGAATAACTCTCACACACCCTGGAGCTTTCAAGTGGGTGGGACATTACTCTCATTGTCTTACTGCACAGTTCAAAGCTTTTCTTTAATTGCACTAATCGCTTTAACAGTTACTACCCCTTAGTCTCTATCTGTAGCTACTTTGTTCATGACTCTGAACTAGCTCACACCCCTTTCTATCACGCTTTCCTTGCCAACTGCACCTTTTAAAATATAGTTTGGCTTCAATTTCTGTTCTCTATCACTCTAAATCTTGCTGTCTGGCTAAGAGCAATGAGGAGTAACCTGAACCTAGGCTGTAATGAAATCCTCTCTAAATAACTTTTTTCATTACTCTTCTGTTCAGCCTGAAGCTTTCAAGGACATGGGCAAGAACACGATCATTCCTTTGCCAGAATGTAGCACAAAGGTATTGTACCCAATTTCTGATAGAGACCCTTTTCCTTTCTGAGACCTGAAGAACCTGGCCTTCACATCCACATTTCCATCGGTGTCCTGGGTTTTCACATTCTGACCAGAACTTCTCATTATGTTCTGCGTATGACACTCTTGTGCTTCTGTAGCTCACACTCTTTCACGTTCTTTCTAGAAACCAATTTTACGGGCCTATGAGCCACAGGATCGAATTTATCACACCAATGACTACCCTCCTGATGCCTCATTTCTGTGGTAGATACTTTCTGTCTCACTGTGAGAGAAGAACTCAAAGAAATAACTTAAAGTAGGAAAGAATTTGGCTCTCAGTTTAAGCATGGTAGCGAGACCAGTTTGTGTCATGGTGGCAAAAGGGTGTGGCAGTCAGATGCTCATTCCATAATACCTACCTAAAAGCAGAGAGCTCAAGGCAGAATCAGGGCCAAGTCATAAGCCTCAATTCCTGCCCCCTCTAGGTACCCTTCCGCAGCATGGAAAGGCTTTTTTTTCCCCCCAACTTCCAAACAGTGGTATCAACTTTGGACCAAATGCTCAAACACACAACTGTAGGGAACATTTCACATGTAATATAATAGTGCTTAAGTCACATGTCATGGAGCTGTGATAAGCGTAAGTGACTTCAGCCTGATACATACAAACCTAAATAAATGTTGTCTATTAGTATTATTGTTATTAATATCAGTAACTTCATTATTATTGGCCTCTCTTCGATACAGTGTAGATATTCTCCAAGTTACAAGGCTTAAATTATCTTTCAAATTACTTTTGTAAACTAAGCATACAAGAGCTTGTGCTTACTTAGTTACAGATTCCTTTTGATTCTGCAAACCAGACTAAGCTTTCCTTGTTCAATTTTAAATCCTTAGCATCCAATTGTGTTTAAAAATAAACTTACTGCTGAGCATATATTTGCTAAACATTGTTAAATAAGACAGTTTTAGAAATAGTATCAAGCTTAGGGGACAGGAAAATTATAACAAACAAGCCAAAGACCAGAAATATAAAAAAAAGCCCAAGCAAGCAATATGAGACAAAAAAAATCTACAAAAATACCATTGAGTTCTTTTTATACTGACCATCTACTGCTGGGTATGGGGTCTGCCCTTAAGCAAAGGAGTTGGGGGAGAGAAAACCATGATCAGAATATATTGTATAAAAAATATTATCTTCAATTAAAAATTGAGAAAAAGAAGAAAGGGCAGGAAAATTATGGGTACATAGAAAGGGAAAGACCCTCTCATCCTGGAGTCTGGTTGAAGCCTCTCAACAGCAGAGAAGAAAGAATTTGAGCATAATCGACATTTGTCGTGTCAGTGGGCATCCTGCTTAGGTTTTACTGTTAACCAGACACAAACCAGGGTCACTTGGGAGAGGGAACCACAATTTAGGGATTGCCCAGAGGTTGACTGATGTGGGAAGGCCCAGCCCACTTGCCCAAGACAGGAGGTCCTGGGCTAAATACTAAAGCTAATTAAGCATGAGCTAAGGCGTGGACAAGGAAGCAAGATTCCCCCATGGCTTCTGCTTCAGTTCCTGCTTGAATTCTTGTTCTGACTTCCCTCAGTGACAGACTGCGTCCTGGGAATTTTAAAATGAAATAAACCCTGCTGTCCCCCTGTTGATTTTGGCCACGGTGATTAACAAAGCAACAGTCTCTACCTTATACATAGTATTCTTTTCATGTGTAGATATTTTATGTCCAAGTAACAATAAATTAGAATTAATGCCTGAATATATGTGTTTGAATAGAGCCTGCTCCTTTACCCGAGAACCTCAAACAATACTATTTACAGCAAATGTATCTCACTTTCTTTGTGGGATACACATTTCCCCTTCTCAGCTGTAATTTTGTTATGTGACCCTCTGAAACTTGACATTGATAAGGTAGAAACTTTAAATCCTACATATGCCTCTTTTAGAAACAATGAGCTAAGACTCCCCCGATGGGCCCACACCTACAGTTGGGTCGGTCTTGCTTCCTTCTAAGTGCCTCCTTTTCTCCTAATCATGAGACTTGAGCTTATATTGCTGTTTCTTTAATAAAATTTCAACCGTTTTATTATAGTAGCTAGACCCGAAATGCTTTGCATAGTTGAAGGCACAAATCATGTACTGCCGTTAGTCGAGGCCCCCTGAAGTAGGGAAACTATTCAGTCTGCTGAGTTTACAGGAGGGAGCTATGGCTCCTTTCACCTGTGTTGGAAAACCTGACATCTGAAAACTGTGATGATTCCACTCACTGAATACTTTCTCTCTGCCAAGTTCCATGTCACTGAAGTAGACTAGTCATCATCCAGAGTGGGAAACGGAACACAACTGCTCTCCTTACAGGCAGTTATTCTAGTAGAGGAGGACCCATATTTTACCCTTCCCAATTTGGGCAAGGAACTGCCAGATGTTGCTGTCATACAGGGACTCTAGATACAAACTAAGAAAATGTAGTGCTTGTGTCTGGGGCATTCTGAGCTTGATGTGTCAGAATGTGTTCCTATAAGAGTCTGGGAATGCAGCTGAATGCTTGAGAATTTTTAGCAGCCTGTGCAAGCTTCTAATTCCAATCCCAAGCACTGCAAACAAACAAACAAAGTTAAGGTCGTAACTTTGAACCAGGTGTGGTGATACACACTTATAAATCCAGCACTCAGGAGAGAGAGTAAGGCAGGAAAATCATAGGTTAGGAGCCTGCCTTAGCTACAAAACCCCATGCTATAAAACATAAGAGAGAGGGAGAGGAAGAGAGGAAAAGAGAGACAGCATAGAGATACAAGCTTTGAACTTGTTATTCCCTTTGTGTGTGGTGTTTGACATCTGATAATGCGCAAGTTTTGTGCCCTCCTTCCTTCAGGCGTGCGATCAAATTTCACAGTGCAAAGATTAACGGTGAGATCTTACCTGGACTCCTGATATATAACAATTCCCTGTTCTATTGCCTTCACTTTGCAGTACCTCACTTAGCTTTCCCCCCATCCCTAGCAATACTACTGCCTAACATATAATGCATACATTTATTTATCTATTTTATTGCCATTTTTCATTGTCTTCCATCATAATGAAAGCACTAACATACTAGACAAACTACTTCTGTAAAATACAGTTATACCAGATAGTAATAAATATAATGGAGAAAAAAGAATGGAAACAGGTACAGAGAGTACTAGCTCAATTAATGACCCAGGTGAAAGGCAGTGATGTGATGAGAAGCATTTGGATTCCACATGTATTCTGTAAACAGAAATAGCTGAACACTGTGGTAGCACCTTGGATGAAGGTTGTGAGAGAAAAATCCTACGAGACTCTGAGGTAAATGCAGAAAATATGCCCTGGGGTATAGACCTAGAAATTCGCCAGTGATGTGGGCAATACTGGCTGGAAGCAGAAGTGGGATGTACACCAACCAGTATGGATCATGAAAATGATTTCCTTGTTACAGAAGTTTGGCTACAAAGAGTAGTGACTGGAGAGGGCCCTAGGGAGCATGTTTGTTTTCACATATTAGAAGGGTGTGCTTGTTTGTACGCTGAGGAAAAGAGATCAATTAAGTAAAAGACAATCTGGCTCAGTGAGTGATCATGTTTGCTTCTAAGCCTGACTACCTGAATTCCATTCCCAGAAGCCACTTAAAGGTGGAAGGAGATATGGCTCAACAAAGTTATCCACTGATTTCTGCATATGTGCTATGGCATACACTTAACAAATAAATCAAATCTATGTATTTAAAATTAAAAAGAAAAATAAAAGATAATCTGGTGTGGGATGGTGGCTGGTGATAGATGTAATCTAGAGTACCTACAAGTGAGTTAGTCTTGGTTAGGGCAGACTAAGACAAGAAAGAAGAATAAGAGGATTCAGTAGTATATTGACACAAAAGGTAAAGATTTCATACCTACCTGCTCTGGAAAGGAGGAGACACTAAAATTCCAGTTTGATAGTGATAAGGAAAGCAGTATGTGGGGGAAAGTTTAATAAAGCTTGCTAATACTGCACATAGTCAGATGCAGCTAGTTTAGAAAATGGCTAGTTGCTAAAGGCCCAGGTAGGATGTTATCTAGGTAGGGACATTCATCCCATTCTGTAGGTTTGTGAGTGACTACTTGTTTTTTTTTTAACTTAACAACAGTGGATCTCAGTTTTTTAATCTATAAAATGGCCACGAGTATTGTAAGGCTATTAAATCAAATGAGTTAATCTACATAAAATGATTATTTGAGCACATTCTCCAGCATATAAGAAGTATTTGACTGAAAGTAACTATTTAGGTTTCTTTTGAAAAATGTACTTAATAAAATCATAATTTTATATACAAATGAGGAATAATGTAATATTTTCATTAAATGTATCATGATCATGGTATGGAACAATTCTGTATTCTGTCAATTATGTTTTAAATAAATGCTGATTGGTCAGTTGCCAGGCAGGATGTATAGGTGGGACAACCAGATAGGAAGTAGAGGCGGGACAATGAGGACAGGAGTATTCTGGGAAGAAAGAAGCTCTCCTCCCAGTCCTGACCAGACATCAAAGAAGCAGGATGTGACCTGTCCCACTGAAAAAGGTACCGAGCCACGTGGCTAACACAGATAAAAAATAATGGGTTAATATAAGTCATAAGAGCTAATATGAAGCCTGAGCTAATGGGCCAATCAGTTTATCATTAATGTAGACTCTGTGTGATTTTCTTTCTTTTTTTTTAACATGAGGCTACATGAGACCCCTTTTCTCTCTTTTTTGTTATTGTTCTTTTTTAATTGTTTTTTAAAGATTTATTTATTTATTATGTATACAACATTCCTTCCAGGTATGCTTCCATGCCAGAAGGGGGCACCAGATCTCATTATAGGTGACTTTGAGTCACCATGTGGTTGCTGGGAATTGAACTCAGGACCTCTGGAAGAGCAGTCAGTGCTCTTAACCTCTGAGCCATCTCTCCAGCCCCTCTCTGTGTGATTTTCTTTGGGACCTAAAGACTGTGGGAACTGGGCAGGACAGAAACCCCAATGAGCAGGCCCTCATGCTACATGATTACAGCAAGCTGATTAACATACCCACCATCTTTATTTATCTATAATTTTATGGTTTGATATGTATATTTTACTTTTAGTCATTTTGAATCATATACTGCATAATTATTGACTATAGTATCCTGTGTACAACAGATCTTAAAGTCTCCTGAAGATTAGATTATTTTAATTAGTAATTTCCCGTTTCATTTCTCTGCATGCCCTCAGCCCCTGGTAACAACCAGTACTCATTATGTTAGGGGAAGTAAGTCAGTCATTGAAAAAGAAGTACTCAATGAACTAACTTACATGTGGATTATAAAAATAAGTTAATATTTCAAGAAGTTAATATTTCAAGACGTTACAAGCAGAATGGTGATATCAGTTATAAAATGCCCAAAAACTTGTGATTTGCTAATTCACATTACAGTGACTACAGATAGTATCACTGCACTGTATAGACATTTCAAAAAGCTATAAAAACCTAAATTTTTACCACAAAATTATAAATATTTAAATAAATAATATTAGTAACCTGACTTAAACATTAGACCATGTATAAAATGTATTAGAATATCATGTATTACTTTATATACATGTACATTTTAATGCTTTACATGTACATAAAAATAAACATAAGGTTGAAAATGTAACTAAAGAGAAATGAATGGACAAGAAAGAAGACAAGGGTAGGAGCAAAGGGAAAGAAACCTAGGGCTATATGATTTCTGAAATACGATAGCTAGCCCACAATAGGGAGATTCTGTAGAGCCAACCCATAAATTTCTAGGAATATAATTGCTGGAAAAGAGGGCAATTCTGATTAGAGGGAATGACTCACTTTTAAGTGAGGCCAAGGATGCTAAAACAGAGCAAGTGGTAGTTCTGAAGCAGTTTATCTACGAGCCAGAGCACTGGAGGGGGGTCATTGGACCAGATATTACTCTTTGCCTATCATGCACTGCTTTTATACTGAATGAAGGAGGTCTACTCATTGGCCAGGTGAGCAAGGAGCGAGCAAGAAGCCTAGAAGCTGGAAGCTGTACTTTGTTAGATTTTTTTTCCAAAAGAGGGATGGATCTAGAGCGCACCTGAAGTTTAAAGTACCTTAAAGACTTGGCCTGCCGGGCGCAGGCCTTTAATCCCAGCACCTGGGAGGCAGAGGCAGGCGGATCTCTGTGAGTTAGTTCTACAAGAGCTAGTTTCAGTGCAGTTTCCAAAGCCACAGAGAAACCCTGTCTCGAAAAAAAAAAAAAAAGACTTGGCCTGCCTGAACATTGGCAGCAGCTGAAAGTTTAGGGAATGGGGGTACTAGAGTCTCACTGAGGGTCAGTAACAACAAGAAACAAAAGGCCAAGGGAAGATTGAATTTCGTAATGCTGCCTCTACTTACTAGTCAGACCTCATAGGGAAAAGAATCTTGGAAAAGTTATTGGCATTTGAAATGATCTATCCCAACCCTTGGTCCATTGTCTGGAAGGGAAGAGTGAGGTCTAGGGAGAGAAAAGGACCAAGGCACTAAGTTTCTCAAACCCAATGGAAGTACAGGCAACTAGGAAAAGAACACATATGAGTAGTCTGGAGATTTGGTTTATCCAAAACATAGACTCTTAATTTTGCCAGTATCTCTGTAACCTCATGTAGAAAATGGGGTTGTTTCAGCCACTCCTCATTTTGGGGTGTTTGGTATATACCAATAATAGTCTCAATTGCAAGTCTTTTGAAATGTCCATTGTCCATGTGTTTTTCACAGGTCAACCAGAGAATCTATGTCTCGCATACCATAGAAGATTGTGCCCTATTCAAATGGGTGTACATTTCTAGCCCCTAACTCAGATAGAGATAATGATAATGACTTTGAGAATAGTCAGCATGTGCTAGAGTAGAGACTAGAAAAACTGCTTGGAGTCCAAGTCTACTTGGTTTCTTTCACATACTTGGATTTTTCAAAGCCTTTATACCAAGTCAGCGAACTCTTGCCAAGAGTCTTGTTGAGAAGGTGCCACAATGGGTCAGTTTCTTCTCTCTTCATGCTGTGCTTTTGAGGGCCAGACTTCTGGCCATTCTTCCCTATGGCAGAGCAAACCCTTTCCACAGGGACCCTCCCCCATTCCCACACAAACAGCAGACACCATTACTTTGCTGGGGACTTTATTATGGAGGATATTACATCAGTAGTCATGAGGCATATTATATTCAAGCTACCTGGTTTACCAGGTGTCTTTTGGAGGTATCACAGGTTCCTTGGAAGGTTGAAAACTTGTCATTGATGTTTGAGATAGCTAATCAACACAGGAGGAATATCCAGTTGATCGATGGCTTGTGGCTGTTTGGCCTGGACCAGGGCTCTGCGAATAACTAAACGGGCCTGGGACAGGAGTGACCGTGGAGTGGCTACGGCAATGAGAAACAGATTATGAGCATCAATTCTCAGAGTACTTACCCTTTCCAAGCCGAAATCTACTTTGCCATGGCTACTACAGCCCTAGTGCCCTCTCCCTTCTAAGAATTGTCCCAACCATCCCCCAGTGCATGGTAACAATGGAGATAGACTAGAGGCCTAGAGAAGAGACGCTCAGGGCATCAAAACAACCAGTCATTGGCAGATCTAAGACCAGAAATTCTATAAATGCTTTCTACATACCTCAGCTTAGTGACCCTTTTACTCATGTGGAATCTTTAAGCTTTTCTCCACAGGACCCCAGGAGAATGAAAATGGAGCTGTCTCTAGTTCAACCCAGAGGGAAGGACTTAGGAACCCTGAGGCCTACAATAAAGAAAGCTATGAGGTTTCAAGATCACCACTCACCTCGGGCTTGTAGCAGCAATTTGATGCCTTTATCATCTTGTGAGGTCTGGTCCAAGGGGAGAGATGGAAGGTAGATGTTAGCTCCAAAATCTATTAAAAGCTGGATGTATTCTGGCTCACAATTATGATGAAGGCATATTTCAAGAAGTGTGCGAGGCTGTGGAACACGACCTAAGAGACTCTGGTCAGTGCAGTTGTAATCAGGATCTGCCCCATGGAGCAAAAGCAGGCGGAAACAGTCAAGATGCCCATAGACTGCAGCCAAATAGAGGGGACCAGAACACGAAGCTATGTTTGATGCCCACACTGGTAATTTAGCTTTGACATTGGCCTCTGCACCATGACCTAGGAGCTCCTGTAAGATGGCAACAGCACCATCACGTGATGCAGTGAGAACAGGAGAGCAATTGTTGTAGATGCTACCACTAGGACAGGCGCCAGCTTTTAGAAGCACGCGCACACATTCCAGATGACCATGACTAACAGCGGTGAAAAGTGGTGTTTGTGCTTTGACATCCAAGCTATCTACATCAGCACCATGTTCCAGTAGGACCTTCACACAGTTCAAGTGGCCATAAGAAGCTGCCAAGCGCAAGGGTGTTCCAGGTATTCCCCAGCCACTCCTGCTGTTGATGAACCGTTTATAGCGCTCCTGCTGTAGAAGGTGGTCCAGGGTACAGGAGTCATTGTCATATACAGCTTGATTGAGAGCTTGTTTCTCTCCTGTGTCACTGTCCTCCTCCTCCTTTTCAGGCTGCAGAAGAGAGAAGATCTTGGCGATGTCCATGAGATTCATTCTGGTTTATTGCAATAGCACTATTCTCATTGTGGGGAAGCTGCAACTCTAGATCTGTGGGTAACAAAACAAAAACAAAAAAAAATCCCTATCAAAAATCTGGAATGCCAGACTCTATGTTTACTGTCTGACCTTTGCCATAAGGATACTCATCCATAGGTGTCCTGTTTCTCAGTTTCAATTTTAGGACTCAAGATGGCTGTCAAAATAGCTAGGTCATTTCACAGTTTGGTGATTTAGCATACACTCTTCTGCCTGTCCTTGAAACTCCCACTTCTGGGAAAATTTCCCTGAGTTCTTGGAGATTTCAAGAAGGTCATATTTAGAACTCATCTCCAAACAGACACATTTATACTTGTCTGTGTGCCATTAGTGAATAAAGTGAAGACAAGGGCCCTCTATCCATCTGGTAGTTCCCTATTGGTGACAGGGCATACCTCGTGGCTAGAGATGTGGGAGCTGTATCCTCCTCAGTTGATAACGTGACAGTAATGTGTTAGCTTAGGTGTGGCCATGAGCAGCTCAATAGAGTTCATGGTATCAAACTCTTGTCCATGGGTACTCTAATCACGATCTCAGGGGATAAGCTTTCAACTCCATCTGTTGGCATTTCAGTTGAGTTTCAACTTCTTCACATCCCCTCACTCATGACCACATCAACATCCCTCTTCTGAGCTTTCTGTAACCTCCTTTCGAACTAAGAACCCATGGATCTCAGGAAGAAAGGTGCCAAAGAAATAGACACTAAGGATATTGGCTGTTTAAATGAAGAGGTGGCATCACAAAGAAAATAATCAAAAGGAAGGCAGTAGATGACAGAAACAGCAGGTTTACAGAGCAAGTTCTCTATAGTGATGAATAGCTTCTCCCTCAGGAATACACCAAATCTTTGATCGCTGATGCTTAGAACCTTCTGCTTTGCCATCTTTTGACTCAAGTCTTCCCCCATTCTCTATCAAATGCACTCGAGAGCTTTGACTCAAACCTCAACTCTTCCCCTCAATAATCTTTAGGCCTCAACAAATCACCTGTGGCCCACCTATGGACTTAGCCTAAAACCTGACCATGCCAGTCCCTCTAAGGTTTTCTAAGTGATATTTTCTCCCTTTAGTTGTAGTGGTGTCAGGGTGAGCTGTAGGGTTTTCAGCGCTCAGGTCTCCCTGCTTTCCCATATTCTTTAGCCTAGGTCTCAGGGCCTTACAACTCCATAATTCACCATCTAGCTCACCCCCTTTTTTTGATAGCAGCCTCAGGTAAATAAATACCTCTTTAAAGAATATTATGAGGTAGGTGAGGGAGGTAACTCTTTCCTCACCTGTCGGCATCAGTTTTGCATATGGTCTTACTATTTATTCATTCTTAGGGTACAATGTAAGTAGAATTTGGTGAATCAGACAATCTTAGGTTCATAACTCAGCTCTCCAAGATCCTAACAAGGTACCTTGGGCAAGTCTCTTTTTTGTGATTTAATTTCTTTATCTACAAGACAGAAATAGTAGTTCATGATATGTGGGGCTTCTAGGATAAAGATAACTACCTCTACACAAAAGCTTCATAGATGATCTATTTTACACTTTCAACCTCTTTACACTAGCTCCTCTCCCTCAACTAACTTGGTAAATGAAACCCCTTTCTCCATCACTCTTCTTTACCAAACATATACATACTATTTACACACCTACCTCCTATTTATTTCTCTACTCTATGCAGTGTGACTCTATGCACCCTCAATCTAAGAAAACTTTCAAAAGTACAATCATCGTGACTGAACCTATTGGGTGTTTTGAAAATCTTTTCCTCTTTCCTCTCTTCTTTCTTTTTTCTTGTGGTATTAGGATTGAACCCAGGGCTTCATGTATGCTAGCCAAGCACTTTACCACCCTCTGCTCACTTTGTAGACTTTCTGAAGTATCTGTCCTTACTGAATGTTCCATTCCACAAACACCTATCAACTTCTTAAGGAGCACAATCCCTGATTTTTCTCCTCACAGTTTTCCACTGGACTATTTATATTCCCCTGTTTTTTCTTCCACCCTCTTCATTTCGGTCCCAGAGATTAGCTTTAGCCCTCACCTTTATGCTAATGATTCCTGGGTTATTACACCATTGTCCCACCTTCGGGTCTCTTTTTAGTTCCCGGCATATATTCACCTTCAAGTCAGCAGTATCATACTGGGACCATTACTATCATGAGATTTAATCTAGATACCAGTTCATTATCATCTGTCAAACTAAATCTCCAAGACATATTTTAGTTCTTTACCTCTGACCACTTCCATTCAATCTCATCAAGTTTGGTGGATTTTTTTAACGAGGAGACGTTTTCCAGACCATCAGAATTTCATACCCATTCTAATGTTTTATCTAGGCTTCTGTTGTCTTTTTGCTTCAACCATTACAGTAATCTCCTAACTATAGTTTCCTTTTCAATATCTTTCCTGTATTGTGATTAAAATGATAATATAAAAATATAAGTGTGATCTATTCTAAATCAGTTAATAAGTTTCTTTTCTTTCCTTTATTTTCTTATTTTCATACATACATACTCTCACTCTGTCACTGAACTACATCCCCAGCATTCTTTTTATGTTTTAATTTTGAGGCAGGGTTGGCACTGAACTTGAACATGAAATGCTTTATATGTCATATACCTTTGTCAACCTCTCTAGCCTCATTTCACCCTTTTCTAATTATACTCTGAAGTACAGCAATAAGGAATAAAAATGATACCTCTCCATGTATATCTTCCTTCTTTCTGCCGCTACATGTCTTCTGAGTTACTTCCCCTATAATTTATGTTCAGATAACTCTAATGGTCATCCTAATGCACTGTAATTTCTATAGGGATCTATATATTTTGTTCACATTGCAGATGAAGAGGCCATTTGGGGGTAGGGACAAAACATAGGTCTGGAGTTGATTTTCAATCATGTAACTGTGTGACCTAGGGCATTCTTAATTTCTCAATATGGACTTCCTTATCACTATGAAGAAGATAATGATAGTAATTGGAATAATTGCTTGAAATGTACTTGAGCATGAGTCTTCATAGCTAATTAGATCAAGTTCCACTTTTATTATTTTAATGACATATAGGTCAGATTGAATTGGAAGATGGCAGAATAGGGACAAACCGTACTCTCCCAAGTCTTCAGGAATTTGAAAGAAAACATCTGATTCTTGACTTAAAAAAGAGGTAAGAATCATGGAAATGCAAGAGAGAATTATAGTAAAGAGTGGACTCAGTGATTAGAAAAATATAGAAAAGTTGAATGTTAGAGGTATAAAAGAAATAAAATATTTACCTTGATATCAATAGTTTCTAAAAACACTTGAAACAAAGTCTGACATTCCTTTATGATAAATAATACCCTGAAGAAACCAGGAAAAAAAACAATATAACTCAACAAAATAAAGGCTATATGGCAAACCTATAGCCAATGGTATACTAAATAGGGAAAATTTCAAAGCATTTCCATTAAAACCAGAAAAGAGATAAAGGATTGATTTTTTTTCTATTTTTAATAAATGTAGTCCTTGAAGTCTAAGCTTGAGCATTAAACCCTCACCTGGGCAGCACAGTAGAGCTGACACTATTGATGATGGGGATGGAGGTGGGGAATGGGTGAACCTGTCCCTATAAAGTAAGCATGATAGATCTGGCCCCAGCCCTCATCTGCCATATGGTGATGTGGGTGGGGGAAGAGATGGTCCTCCATGCTGCCCTTCACTGCCTGTGGCAGATGGGAGAGTTGGCCCTGAGGTCATAAGAGCAAGAGAGCTGTCTGTGTCTCTCACCAGCTGCAGCGCTCAGGAGAGTGGCCCCTGTACCTCACCTGGGCAACAAAGTAGAGCTGGCCCTGAATATGTAGGTGTGGGAGATCCGACCCTGAGGGCATGAAAACAGGAGAACTGGCCCTGCCCATTGCTCATCACTGCAAGGGATGAACTAGCTGGAGCAGTACTGGAGCATGCAGCCTGGTGGTAGCTGTTGGTCAAGATGGCAAACTGACCAACCAGGCCTAGAAACAGGGTTATGAGTTGGCCTGCCCCAACATCCACCCCATCTGCTGGATCACAAGAAGGGGCTAGTCCTGCAGACCCAAAGCTGCAGGATCTCCACAACACAGCAACAAAAGGATATCCAAGACGAGTCCCAGTGAGGGTCTAGCATCAATGGTATAAAAGAACCCAGAGGCCTGGAAACAGACCAATGACTGTAATGAACACTTGCACCTGAAGATATACAGATAAAAGGGTTTACTGCACGAGTTACTATGTCACTCTATAGCTTCTATAACAAGATTTTTTTCATTTTCTCTTAAATTTTATTTTATTTTATTGGGAAGGAGTTGTGTCAAAGACACAAAGACTAAATAAAAAGAATTTAAAAAACAGGAAAAATAAATGCAATCCTTGAAGTTTTAATAAGCAAAGAAATAAAAATAACACAAATTTAAAAAGGGCAGAAATCAACTTATCTCTACAGGCAGAAGTCAGCTAGTCAGCTTACCCATACTGCATATTTTCAGAACATATGGTGCTATACATAAGAAACCCTTAAGACTTTAACAAAAATGAAACCCTCTTAAAATTGACAAACATGTTAAGTGAAACAGCAAGATAAAATATTGACATATAAAACTCAAGAACTTTCCTATATACTGATAATGAACATGCTGAGTAAGAAACCATGAAACTATCCCATTCACAATGGCTTCAATGGTATGGTGGTTTGAAAGAAAATGGCCCCCAAAGGGAGTGGCACTATTAGAAGATGTGGTTTGTTAGAGTACGCATGGTCTTGCTGGATGAAGTGTATCACTGTGAAGGTGGGTTTTGAGGTCTCATATATGCTAAAGCTATGCCCAGTGCCATAGTCCACTTCCTGTTGCCTGTGAGTCAAGATGTAGGACTCTTAGATGCTTCTTCAGCACCATGTCTGCCTGTAGGCCACCATGTTACACTACAGTGATAATGGACTAAACCTCTGACACTGTAAGCCACCCTAATTAAATGTTTTCCTTTATAAGAGTTGCTGTGGTCATGCCATTTCTTCACAGCAATAGAAACCCTAAGTCAGTGCTATATCTTAGGAAAAACTTTTGATAGAAAAGTCATTTTTAGTGAAAATTTACATAACTGAACAAAGAAACTGACAAAGACAGTAGAAAACAGAAATACCTCAAATTATCAGGGATTGGAGGAATTAATACTGTGGAAAATGGCCTTATTACCAAAAACAATCTGCTGATTTAATTAGATTCAAATCAAAATTCCAACAACATTCTTCACAGAAAAAAAGAATATCATCCTAAAATTCATACTGAAGCACAATAGACCCCATATAGCTGAAGTCATCCTGGGCAAAACTATCTATACTACAGTATCAAAGGGTTATTTTGAATTATACCATAGAGCCACAGTAACAATTCCTGCAGGGTACTAGCACTAAACCAGACACATACACCAGCAGAATAGAAGGCCTAGAAATAAATCCATACAGCTACTGCCATCTGATTCTTGACAAGGGTGTATAAAAACCTAAACCACAGAAAAGAAAACCTGTTAAATATTTGGTGATGGCAAAACTAGATATTCACGTGTAGCAGAATGAAGCTAGATCCATATCACTCAGCCTATACAAAAATCAATTAAAATGAATCAAAGACAGTAATGTAAGAGTTGAACTTTCAAACTACTAGAAGAAAAAAAAACAATCACTTCAAGAGATCAGCATTGGTAATGATTTTCTGAAAGGGACTTCAATAGCACAGGAAATAATTACAAAGAACTAGCAAATATAATTATATCAAATTAAAAGTTTTTCACAGTAAAAGAAACTATTTATTAATAGAATTATTAAGAGAATGAGGACACCACTTACATAATGGGACAAAATATTTGCTAGCTACACACCTAACAGGGTAGATATATCTAGAATAAAAAGAAATGTAAAATAGGACTATTATATGACCCAGTAATACCCATCATGGGTACATACCTGAAAGACTTTAAGTGAACATACCAGAGTTATTTACACATCCATGTTAATAATAGTACTAGTCATGATAGCCAAGTTGTGGAAGCAACTTAGGTATCCAACAATAGATGGTAAGGAAACTGGTACATAAAAACAATAAAGCTTTATTCAGCCATAAAGAAAAACTAGATTATGTCTCCTGCAATAAAATGACATCATATTTTGCAAAGTAAAATTCTCAGATATCAGAGAACCATGTTTTTTCTCACTTGTGAATCCTAGAGATTTTATAAAATGTTTAAAATCATTTACGTCTATAAGTCAGAGTAGAAGTAGACTTTCTGGGAGAAGGAAATGGAATAGAGAAAGAGGGTGGTAAGGGGTAAAGAAAGAAGGACAATGGGGTGAGTATCGTCAAAGGACAGGACACATCTGGACAAAAATGCCCTTATGAAACCAAACACTATGCAATGACTATATGCTAATGAAGACCAATTTAAATTCAATTTAATTATGATAATTACTGATTTCTTTTTTTCTTTCCTTTTTAAAAATTTTCTTGAGACAAAGTCGCTCTATGAAGATCTGGTTGTCCTGGAACCTGCTATGTAGATCAGGCTAGCCTAGAACCCACAGAGATTCATCTGTCTCTGCCTCCTCAATGCTGGGTTTAAAGAGGTGCACTACATATGCTGCATATGACCTAACCGGACTCTCTGAATGTGACTGCCAATGGGGACTGACTGAGAAGCCAATGATAATGGCACCGGGACCTATCTCTTCTGCATGTATTGGCTTTTTGGGAACTTATTCTATATGGATGCACATCTTCTTAGACCGAG
>JAQHUG010000094.1:743059-753201 GCA_028555095.1 Dicrostonyx torquatus
GGGGGAGCGGGAGGGCCGGGAACAAGGGGAGTAAATGTAAATTTTTCTTGTAATAAAAAAAAGAGGTGCACTACAACACCTGGCTTTGATTATTGATTTCTACGAATTATTCTCTACTTTGTGGTTAAGTTTCCTCATCTATAGACACAAATGATAGTTCATGCATCAAGGGAGAAATAATTACTCCTATAATATTATTTTCTTTCTATACTTTCTATTTCTTCATAATAGATCTTTTCCATCCACTACTTTAGGGAACAAATTAGAACAACAGCTATCGTATATATGTTGTGGTTTTCTATGATTACTGTTCCCTATTTAATATTTTAAAAACTCAGAGCTAAAATGGATCTTATTGATAAGTTAATTTTTTCTCCTTAGAGATGGGGAATTCAAAGGGTCCCGGGGACTTTTCTAATACCATATCATTGTTATTGTGAATTATCTTATTATCACGAACATATATACGAACAGAGTATATCTGTAAACTTACAGCGGCATAAACAATACCCTCATTTTGCAGATGGTAGAAACTAGAGCTTGGAAGTTAATACATTTGTGAAGTGCCTTACACCAGCCAGATGCATTCTACCCGAACTAGAAATAAAATCTAGATCTCTCTACTTTTCACCCCCCGTTCTTGGATTGTAACATGAAGCAGACATACATTCCTTTCTCTTGCTTCATGTTGGGTTACACTGCAGCTTTTAGCTTTTGAGTATCAAATTGAATTTTAGGAACTTTTATTTTATTTTATTACTTTAAAAAATAATCTTTTCTTATTTTACATACCTATACCAGTTCCCACTTCCTCCCCTCCTCCCACTCCCCCACCTCCCCCATCCCACCCCACCCACTCCTCAAAGAGGATAAGGCTTCCCATGACATATCATTTCTCCTGACAGTCTGTGGAGATTCCCTTCTTACTATTTCATTTTGGGGACTTGGGTCTGTTGGGTTCTCACCTAGCTCACACAATAAGTTCACCATACAGTTTATGTTATAATGAGCCCCAGAGAGAAAGATGTCATGTCTGCTTGCTAAGTGTGCCTCAATTAGATAAGAACAAGAAAATCCAGCTGGTCTATTGTATAGCTTTACCTTGCTCTAGATTATTAATAAACAGTTAGTATATCTGTGTACTGTAAACAAAGAGTTTATTTTCAATTCCCAGAGTGTAGTTATTTAAAATATTTCCTTTGTGACACTGGTAAGGGTAAAGTCAATGTCCGTTCTGCTTTTAGTATATAAAATAATACGTACATGGTCAAAGAGCCAAATCATTTTTAACACTAAGAGATATAGTAAATATCAAGATCTATTAATAATTTGTAAGTGGTGGTTGACGGTCAATGTAATTCCAGGACCTCTGCCTCACTGTAATAGGATATGTTCGTGATTTATTCTGGTAAGCAAGTCATACAAACTTGTAACATTACCACCACTTGCTGCCTACCTTTAGCTTAGAAAAATGTTCTGAATTTCAGTTAGAGGTTAGGGGTTAGGAGACAACAAGCAATTGCTTATTTTTCCAAGTTTTTTAAACCCTTTACATGTTATCTAATGCTTTCTTAGAATCCATGTACCCAGAGTAAGAACTCTTATAGGGAGAATGGATAGCTTCATGGGAGCTAGAACATTCTTTAAGACATTATTAGACTAATTTTAAGCTTCACCTTCTTTATTCCATCTTAAGAACTCTGTTCTTATGGCCTTAAGCCCACTCTACTGCATACTCCCAGACATGCAAATGCCATGTCGGGACACACAAACAAATTTTTAACCTTACCTCTGTGGCAGATAACCACATGTATTCCTGAATAAAAAAGTGTACCCACACATAGTGGCCCATGCCTGTGTTTCTATCACTAGGGAGCCTGAGGCAGAATTTCCACTTTGAAGATGTTTAAGCCAGACTGTGCAGTAGATCCTGTATCAAAAATCACCACCACCATCACCACCACCACCACCAAAATCAAGCAGAACACAGTTTTGAAATTAAAAAAACCTGAGACCAAAACAATACAAACAAAGTAACAAAAAAATTGCAGACACACTTTGGGACAGATAAAGCAAGAAGCTCACATGATATCCTTTCTCCCTTCTAAAGGGTCTTCCTCTTCTACCTTCCAAGCACTTCCAGATGCTGGCCCCAACAAGAAGAGCAGGGCTTATGCCTCCCATATAGAGCAGAAAGTTAGGTTCCAGATACTCACAGGACTTCAGCTCGAGCTTGCACGGAATGAGAAGTTGCAGTCCTAGCCCCTCTGTGACACACAAAGGTCCTAGTTGACCCTCTTCAGAGAGCCACTACCACCCAGCCTGGAGCTGTTTGGGCCCTCTGTTCCCAGTGGAAAGACTAGGCATTGGTCCCTGGGCTGATTTATTCTAGGTGCCTATTTTTAGTCCGCCCTCCTTCTCCCTCCCTTGGCTGTGTTATCTTACCAGTGACATTCTGGGAGTGATCCCAGCAAGGGAGGGGGGCTGCCACAGGGAAGTCCTAGAAGGGCTGTTTGACAGATAGGAATCTGGTATGGCTAAAACATGCTCTCAGCATGTCCTCACATACTCTGTTGCAGGGCTCACTAGGGCACTAAGATACGGGAGTTGAGCAGTAGACATTCCAGTGTATCACAAAGAGGCTGGAGAAATGCTGGCTTCACATAACTAGTTCACCTTCCTCTGGACTGTAACCTTTTTACTTTCTCTCCAATGAAACTCTATTTTCCTTTCTTTGAGGCACTACAATATGTCACTCCATTCTCTATTGATTGAAGTGGAGGATGAGCAGGGGGAATCTCATACTGGAATGAGCTCTCTGTCATCTCTAAAGCATAAGCAAATCTTGCTGTCTCATAAAGGAATGTCCTCATCAGCTCGTCATTGGGTTCAGTCTGAAGGTGCTACCTTCTTACTCAGAGGTAATGCCTCCAGATTAATGTAGGCAGCGTTAGGAACTTAGTCAAAATCACAGTTCTTAACTATATCCTTTTTCTCTCTTCTGATTACCTTTAAATGATGGAAACGGTACAAAACTAATTTTATAAATAACTATATCATCAATTTTAGACATTGCAAATAAAAGAGGAGTCAGTATCCTGCCTCCCTCTTGGATAAAAGCAAGCCTTTCTGTTTGGATTTGAGGCCCATTCCTTGGATGGGAATTCATATATGGTACTATAAACCTGGTCAAAAGCCTGAGCCTAAGAAGTTCATAAAACCTAGTGGGAAAGTTTCTGCTGTTTTATAAATGAATATGATATGTTTGTCACATTGTCTTCTAAATAACTGTTCCTGCCTATAGACCTGTGCCGCTGTGAGCTGTTGTCAGAGTAGCTTCTTGCAGGGGCCATAAGGAACTGCACAAACTCAATAGGTCAAAGAGCTAAGAATAAGTGATTGCTAAATGCTGGTTCCCAAATGAAGCATCAATACCCCCTTCCAATGCTTAGGGAATGTTTCAAAAGAAAGGTTGGAAAGAATGTAAGAGCCAGAGGAAGAAGGGGGAATGGTGAAGAACTTGGACTAACGGGCATGGCACAGACTTGGATGGAGCGCCCTAAACTTCACAGCAGCTGTGATTGCATGCACAACACTGGTCTCCATCAAGAGCCTGTCTCAAAGCAGAAGGAGCTTATGGGTGGATTTGCACATCGTTAATGGTTGCTAGGCGAGGGAAAGACATTTTCTTTGAGTAGTAAGTTTCCCACGTTCCTGTAAACACACTCTTACTCATGTTCTTTAGTAAGCAACTCTAATGAAATTCCAGGGATTGGGACACACACACACACACACACACACACACACACACAGAGAGAGAGAGAGAGAGAGAGAGAGAGAGAGAGAGAGAGAGAGAGAGACCAGAGGCAGAGGGGAGGAGAGAATGAATGAGAGACTTTAAAGAAAATGTAAATTAAAATTATTTTGAAACTCCATCTTACCTCAGTCGTAAGGACCAACAAGAATACAAATCATAATGAATGGTTGTGAAGATGTGGGGAAAAGTGATTTCCATACACTAGTGGTGGGGATCTAAGCTGAAATGAAACATTAAAAAACAGAACCACCATATGACCAGATTATGCTACTCTTGGGTATATAATCAAATCCTAAATTTACATATGATTATTGCCACATTGTTCAAAATAACATGATATGAAACTAGTCTTTGGCTTATCAACAAACTAATAGCTAAAGAAAATGTGGTACATACACAATAGAGTTTTATTAAGTCTAAAGAGGTTCAAAATGATGTATTTTCAGGAAAATGGAAAGAACTGGAGATCATGTAATTAGGCAAAATAAATAAGCCAGATTCAGAAAGACAAATATCATATTTTTAAATATGTAAGACCTTGTTTTAAGTGTGTGTGTGTGTGTGTGTAAGTAGAGATGAGAATGTGAAGGGGGAACACAGGGTGTCAGTACAGCAGGGCAAAAGAGAGTAATGGAGGAAAGAAAAAGACTTCTCACACTGGATTAACAATATATGCATGTACACCTATGTGATAGGATAGGAGAAGGGCACAATATTTTATGGGAAGGTAACCAGAAGGAGTAAAGGGATAAGATAGCAGAGGAGTGAGAGACATGAATAAAGTAGAAGTCTGTTATTAATAAAAGACATAACAAGATAGTGTTTAAAAAGAATACACTGTTATCATCAGCTATAGTCACATATAGTACAATAGGTCTCAACACATTTCTTGTAACTCCCAAATTTGTCTACACCAAGACACCAGCAATTCTTCAATTAAAGATCAAAATTTTCTACTGTTGTACTAGTTATTTTTAAAGAATTCTACTAATAGATTTGGGCTTTGGTAGATTGTGATTCCTTTACATCTTGTGTCTATCCCTGCAAATTAAAAGACAGTGTTTTGTTCTACGGTCCTGTTACTGACCTAGCAAAAATGAAGATATTCTAGAGTTAGTTTTTTCTCTCCATCTGACCATCAGACTCTTCAAACAATGGAACCCAAAGAAATAGGAATTGTCCTAGGAATCTCATGTTGGTAGAAGGAAAAGGCACCAGCCAGAAGGCAAATATATCTCACAAGAAGAGATTTCATGCAGATCTAACAACTTGTCAGACCACTCTACAGGATGAGAGCAAAGCCCCGACAGTGATGGTTCAGAGGTGGACAGGGCCACACCTTGTCCAGAACAGCTCAGATGTGGATGTCTGTGGCCCTCTATTTCAATTTCAATCTCATTTCAGAACCTCAAGTTGGACTTGAGAAAATCAATGGATCTCTTTGTCACTCTTCCCAGTGTGGCCATAGTAAACACCCCCCCTTTTTTTGCTTTCCACTATTAACATGATTATTTGAATATACTTATTGAGTATGCATAATTAAACTTGGGTTGTGGCACAGAAATGTGACAGAAGCCAAGTTTAATGTCAAACTCAGCTCTTTAATGTTTTTAACTTTTGTTTGTTTACTCCTTTTCTTCTCATATGGGTTGGGATGACAATTTCAAAGATTTTCCCATCCTAACTCACAAACACGAAAGTCTTTTATGTTTTACATTTCCTTTGAGGTCTCATAGATTATATAGAAATGTTTTGATAACGAACTGCCTAGAGACTTTTGCTCTTATCTTCCTGCTATAAATTCCTTGTTTTACGACATTATGGTCGGAATGTCCATTCTATATGATTACCATTCCTTTAAAGTTGTTGAGGCTAGTTTTAGGGAGAAGGATGTGGTTTATTTTGGCATGTTATGTCACAGCTTGAAAACGTGTATTCTGTGTTGTTGGAGATATATAATAGATTTTGTTGGCTGGAGGGTTTCTTCCATTTTTATATTGTTATTTTCTATTATTTTTATCAGTTGCTGAAAGATGAATGGATGCTAAATACCTCAACTGTAATTATATTTTTGTTTATTTCTCATTTAACTTCTATTAAGGTTTGTTTAATGTATTTTGAGTTTCAGTTGTTGGATCTGTACTCATTTTGGGTTATTGTGTCTCTCTCTTTCTTTGGTTAGTTTTTCAGTACTATGTTTCATTTGTCATTGTCCTGACTAGACCTCTAGAGTGCTGGTTACAAACATTCACCAATATATCCCTCTTTCTTTTTTGACACACATCAGATCTTACTTTGTAGTCAACCCTCACATTGAACTATCATTTTTTAATTTAATTTATTTATTTGAACCAGGATTTTACTATTTAGCCATAGTTGGTTAACTATGTAACTTTCTATATAAAGCATGCTGGCACAAAAGTTATGGTGATTCTTCTGTCTCTACCTACTGAGTGTTGGAATTACATGTGCCACCAAATCTAGCTTTCTAGTAGTATACTTTATTTCTGATCTACCTATGTTGTTGAATGTCAAATGAGTTACTTATATACAACATCTGGTAAACTTTTGTGTTAATAGTCTCTGATATTCTCTTGTGGTATATGTATTTTCATCTAGATATGAATTATATTGTTTCTCATTCTGTCTCCATGCACATTACCTGACATGGTATTTTAATATTATGTCCTTGCATCATTTTTGTAGAGATTGCAAACAATATTAAAACATGCCTATACTTGGAATAATATGTGACTAATCCCAGCCAATTAGTATTAATGCTTTATTACTCTTTAGAGTATAGAAACATAACATCCATTTACATCCTTCCACCCCCTTTAGATAATACAGCCTTAAGTATCATATGTTACTAAAAGAAATCTCCCACCTTCAAACCAGGGCCATAAAACAGGCCTAAGACTTGAAAAAACCTGGAAAGTATCCAAACCTTATCACATTCCCTGGAACCAAGAGATTCATTTATGGGCAACCTGCCTTATGAGCCATTCTATAGTTCACATTTTTAAAAAGGCAGTTTCTGTACTGAAGCCAGGCCCTCCTTCCTCCCTACTCTCCACTACAAAAACTGATGCTCAGGTCCTGAAAAGTGCATTTTCCTGAGCCCTTGGAGGCATAAACCTCTCAGGCAAATTCAGTCTGCTCGTTTTGAGGTTGAACTAAGTCTATTCTGTCATTTTCCTCCACAGACTCATTTTTTTCTATTTCTTTTTTTTATTGTTAAAAGAAAAATTTACATTTACTCCCCTTGTTCCCGGCCCTCCCGCTCCCCCACTACCCTACCGCCCTCCCCCTGCTTCCTTAAGATGGGGCAGGATACCCTGCCCTATGGGGAGCCCAAGGCCCTCCCCCCTCCATCTCGGTCTAAGAAGATGTGCATCCATATAGAATAAGTTCCCAAATAGTCAATACATGCAAAAGAGATAGGTCCCAGTGCCATTATCGTTGGCTTCTCAGTCAGTCCCCACTGGCAGTCACATTCATAGAGTCCACTTAGGTCATATGCTCATTCAGTCTTGGTCCAGCTGGATTTGATGAGCTCCCAATAGATCGAGCACACTGTCTCTGTTGGTGGGCCAGTCCCTCATGGTCCTGACTTCCTTGCTCATTTTCTCCCTCCTTCTGCTCTTCCACTGGAGCTTGGTAGCTCGGTCCCTTGTTCTGATGTGAATGTGGGTCTCTGGCTCTATCTCCATCCATCATGCGAAATTTCTATGGTGACGATTAAGATATTCAACAAAGTAACTATGGGACAAGTTCAGTTCAGGCACCCACTCCTCTGCTGCCCAAGTACCTAGCTGGGACCTCCTTATGAATGCCTGGGATCCCCTCAAGAGACAAGTCCCTTGCAAATCTTAGAAAGACTCCCGTTAATGTAGATATCTTATTCCCTTCCCCAATAACCACCGTTCCTCCCTCTCCACTGACTCATTTTTTACATTTGGTGCAAAAACCTGGTGGATCTAGCCTGACCAGGCCCCTTCCTTTGCCAGGAGCCTTTTTCCACTTGCCATTACTCATCTTTCCTGAACCTTACCAGAGTCACTCCACTCTCCAAGCTCACTAGGGCTGAGTGTGCCTGCTCTACAATCTGAAGACCTCACCCCTTCTGGGACCATGATTTCCAGCAGCCTTATTGCCAGGTGAATAGAGTGAGTTCTGTCTCCACTCATGTTGTTCCCTTTGTTCTGCCATTTCCATATACTGAACTTCTAAACTTAGTTCCCAGAACTCTCTCACACATTTTGGTCTGGCCAGTGGGCTCTCTTCCTCATCAAACTTTTTCCCCACTCTGCTTTTCTACACACACATTCTCTTCCCCCATACCCCATTTTCACAATCCACCCACCACTGCCCTCTTTTCTTCTCCAATCCCTGAAGCTCACCCTATATGCCTCAGATCTGGGATCCTTTCACTCCTGGGGAACCACCTATGTCCTTCTTTTTCTGTAACAAGAAAGGTCTCCTCAGGTACTCCCCCTTCTAACACTGATACCTGTATATTGTAGGAAGCAGTTTGAATTGTTTGGTGACTAGAGATCTGTGAATAGAAACTAAAACTACACTGGTAACCTAAGGCCTGGTTCCACAGTGATGTTACCTCACACTGCTCAGGCTGGAACCTGATCCAAGTGACGGAAGAAGGGACGTTCCTCAGGGAGATTTGGAAAGTTACTGTCCACCTAGAGACAGACTAATCTTTGGATCTTTAAGGTACCTGTATCTCCCACCCTTCTCTTGTCTCATTTGCAACCCTGAGAGAGAAGCAGACTCACTACTGTTTTAAACTGAAATTAAATAATGCTTAACTTTTCTCTGTCTGCCTCTTTAGAAACTATCTGAGAGGAACCTCACATTGTTACTAGCCATTCTACCAAATACATAGAGACTCTGCTTCCTTGAGCTAAGACCGTGGAATGCATTACTCTGTTTATTTTGCTATTTTGATCCTACCAGCCTAGGCCATAGGCACTGTCACTTGGTATACTCATACTAACCTAAGGTATCTTTAAAAGAAAAGGATATAATGGTCCACATCTAACCTGTGAGATGGTGAATGCCACAGGAGCTTATACTCTGAAGAAGAATGAGCTCACTTTATCATGGAGCTGAGCTCACTATGAGCAGAAAACAACCATATGGCTTACCATCATCTTGGCTAATAGCACCATAAAATGGATAAATGTCATGTGACGTCAATATCTTCTTTATTAATGCAACCATATGGCATTAACCAAATGGCAGCACTCTAAAACTTCCCCATCCCACTGAACCCTGTTGTAACTACAAATTGGCATACCAACATGGTTGATTATATCCACGTAAAACCTGAGAAAGCTTGGAAGGAATTCTAGACACATACACACACAAAAAAAGTTTAGCCGCATTTTTTCCAGATGGACTCTGTTTGCTGACAGTATGCCACAGCTCCCTTAAGAAAGGTCTTCCTGGTAGTTGCACAAAGAAAACAAACAAACAAACAAAACACACAGTTTCAAAATGCCAGATTCCTGGTCTGTGTTGCCAGCATGAACTTTGGCTCTTTCAGAAGACCAAGTATTTAAATGGGTTTTGTGAGCAATGTGTTACAAACTGCTTAATGGAGCAACATAAACCCACACATACTTGAAACTGGAGCAGTGTGTGCAGATTGCAGATGCAGTGAACATGCCTCCACCATATTGGACTGGGTAGAACCAAAAGGAAAAGTAGCCTTAGTCTTAGTAAGGATTTTAAGAAGTGCTCTTAGACAGAAAAGGATTTCAGATACACAATAGGACAGATTCAGACACAAAAGACCTCTAAATGAGACATAGTGTGTTTAAAAAATGTGCATAGGCTTGGGAGAGAGAAGAAAAAGAGTAAAGAGATGGTAAATATAATATAAAAGAGCATATAGTCATATAAAAAGTATATAGTCATAGATTAAAGAAGATAATAAAATAAATATTAAACTTATAGGAAAAGTAATAGAGTGAGAAAAATAAGCCACATAAAGATGGAATATACACAGAGAGTCTAGATTATGTATATTATTGTGTTTTCTTTGAAATTTTTGACTGTGAAGGATCTAAGTACAGAGAGACATCTCATTGTATGGGCTGCTAAGCTAAACTAACATATATATTCTAAAGGTATCTTGATTTCAAAATTTGGGTTTAAGACATCAAACATCATACACTAATCGTAGGAGATTTCAACACTCCTCTCACTCTAATGGACAGGTCAACCAGACAGAAACCTAACAAAGAAATACGGGATCTAACAGAGGTAATGAATCAAATGGACTTAATTGACATCTATAGAA
>JAQHUG010000094.1:757954-784218 GCA_028555095.1 Dicrostonyx torquatus
TATTGGAGAAGGGAATAAGATATTTACCTTAAGGGAGTCATTTTAGGTTTGGCAAGAGCTTGGGACTTTTCATGACAGTGAAACACATCTGCTCCTGGCAACACTAATCTACTTCAAGAGAATGATGGGCATTGAGGAGGCTCCTCATAGAGTTTGTTAGCCATTTGGGTAAAAACTGCTCTTGCCTGAACTGTTTGACTGGACTTGCAGGACCTATAGAAAAATGACTACTGAAGTTGCCTAAAGGAGATGAAACAGTCCTTTGAGGTTCCTGCTTCATGGAAGTGTCTGCCAGACATTCTGCATGACACAGAAGAAAGTGACTGACAAACTGCCAATATAGGTGGATCTGTCTTTGAAATTTCCTGCTTTATGGAAAAGTCTGCTGGATACTCTGGGCCTGTAGGCTGGAGATGAATGCCCCAACGATACAGAACTTTAGGTGACTGTCCAGGCAGTGAGATTCTAGAGTTTTGGAAGTTGCTTACAATGTACTTCCTGTTTACTTAGGTAATATTATATCCTTCTGGAGTCTTTGATGGAATTGAAGAAAGATGGTTATAGTTACTTTTCCTTAGCTATGATAAAAGATAAAGTAGATATAAATATCATAATTATAATTCTTACTTGATACCTGTTTTGTTATATGTAATTTTACTATGCTAAAGTTAAAAACTTCCTTTTTAAATAAAAAAATAAAAGGGGAGATGGTGTGGAAAGTCCTTCTGTATATGTGTTGCTTTTATTGGTTAATGAATAAAGAAGCTGCTTTCAGCCAATGGCTTAACAGAACATAGCCAGGCTGAAAGAGATACATATATAGAGAGTAAGCAGAGTCAAGAAACTGCCATGCAGCCTCCGCCAGAGACAGATGTGCCAAAATCTTGCTGAGAAACCACGAGATTCATGGTAAAGTATAAAATAATATGTTGAGCTCAATAAAAATCAATAAAAAATAAATAAAACCAAAATTTAAAAAATAAAAAAGATGAAATAAAATAATAGAAATGGGTTAATTTAAGATATGAGCTAGCCAGAATATGCTTAAGCTATTGGCCAAACAGTATTGCAAATAATACAGTTTCTGTGTGGTAATTTTGGGTCTGGGCAGCCGGGAATGAACAAGTGGCCTCGGCCAACAGAACCCTCAGAGGATCACTGTACCCCTTTTTATATTAAACTAAGAAGGTAATACCAGATCTCCAAATTGTTTTCTTTATGTATTTTTAATGCTTTTTTGTTTTAATTTTGATAGGTTTTCATATTCATACATACAGGCTTCTCCCAGTCCAAATAGCTCTCTTTAAAATAAACAAAACTAAACAAACAAATGAAACCCCAAAGAAACAAACACCCAAAGTCACATTGAGTACAGATAGGACTTGCTTTCTTATCTACAACTTTAAAAATAAAATAGAAACTTATATGACATCAGAGAGACCCTAAGGCAGGGGAAGTTTTCCCTTTCTTGGAGCAATATGTAACTTTCTATTCTCCTCAATCTGGCAAAAGTTTTCAGATCTTATGTTAGGTTGAGGGCTTGGTACCTTTTATTAGCTATCACTTATTCAAGCTACTGCTTAGGATGCACTATTGGGCTACTCCCCTCTACATGAGAGAAGTTACTTTGGTTTATGCCACAGCCAACAGCACGATCTTCAGCCTTATGCAGTGCTAAATGTTAAGTTCTATTTATTTGATAGCAGGTGCTTCCGCCTTGCTTTGTCCTGCTGTTGAGGTTAAAAGTAAATCACTTAGAATGCAGGGCTTCTGTCCTATGGGGGTTTGAATAAGAATGTCCATAGGTTCACATATTTGAATGCTTAGTCATCAGAGTGTAGAACTATTTAGAAGGATTTTAAGTATTAGAAGATGTGGCCTTGTTGGAGTAGGTGTAATCTTGCTGGAGGTGGGCTCTGAAGTTCAAAAGCCCATGTCAGGCCCAGGCTCTCTCTCTCTCTCTCTCTCTCTCTCTCTCTCTCTCTCTCTCTCTCTCTCTCTCTCTCTCTCTCTCTCTCTCTCTCTCTCTCTCTCTCTCTCTCTCTCTCTCTCTGCCTGTGGGTCAAGATGTAGTTATCAGCTACTGCTCTAGCTCCTGCCTACATGTTGCTGTGTTCTGCACCAAAATGATAATGGACCAAATATATGAAACTGTAAGCAAGCCCCAATTAAATGCTTTTTTTCATAAGAATTGCCTTGATCATGGTGTCTTCACAGCAATAGAACAGTGACTAAGACATGTTTTATCTTCTAAGTTAAACAGCTGTGACCTTAGGTGTGTCTGCCTAAAATGACCACAACTGGACTTGCTAAATGTTATACTCCTTTGCAGAAAGATGAAATAGAGAGGGCCAACCCAGCCAGTTTCATACAATTAGGCCATAATTACATGAGGCTCCAAGGTTTTATGGAGGCTCTAGAGTGATGGACTGGGGAAGGCTAGAGAAATGGGGTGCTTGCTACCTATGCTGCTAAGGGAAAGCCATTATACATACAAGGTGAAGAGTCTTCAGTGTGACTGCTTCTATGTCACCAAGACTCCCATCAGTAACCACTTTCCAGTTCTTTATAAGTAAGCCTAATAAATTCAGTGGTTCCCTGGGACAAACTCTGATGAAATGGGACTTTTTTTTGTCAGAAGAACCCTGAATAGACATCATTTAGCACTCCCTACCACCATCCAGGGGAAAATAATCTCACATGGATAGGAAATTTATTTATTATGCTGTTATGTCACACAGTATTAAGGAAACCAGTAAGTAAAAGGAAATTCTAGGTTCTGCCTCAAAGTGATGTGCCAGACTTTGTTGGCTCCCTATGGGAGGCCTTATCCTCTCTGAGGAATGGATGGGGGTGGGGAGAGCAGGAGGAGAGGAGAGAGAGGGAACTGAAATTGGTATGTAAAATGAGAAGACATTGTTTTTTAAAATATAATGCAGGCATTAAAAGTACCAAACTAATGTAACTGACCTTCTGGGTGCTCAATCAACATATTTGGAGACTTATACTAAAGTTTTCAGAAGGGTTAAAAGGTAGAATATTTCCCCCTTGCCATCCTAGGTCAACTAGGTTTCTGAGGACTGTGGAGCATCCCTTGAAATGTTCTATAACTACAGCATGGAATCACTTGTTCTCTTGTTTGGTGAGACCACAGAGATTGATCTGGTGAATTCTAACTAGTGTTCATTCTACAAAGAGGAGAGTCAACACAGAGCAAGAATTTCCCCTACACTTTTAAACAAGACAATGGCCAAGCAAGGCTTTGACTTATGCTCACATAGGTGGGCTAACTGGTAAAAAATAAAAAAGGCTGGAGGAGACAGAGGTCCCTCCCACACTCATAAGACCCCTGAGGACCAGAAAGTATAACCAAGATTAAAATTGCCAGTATGTTTTTTAACAGTTCTCAAACAGTATACTTAGCCATATGAGATGTTATTTCGACAACTATTTCTCACAAGTTTCTTCTTGACTGAAAAAGACCATGAAAGCCTATCTTTTTAAATGTCATTATGTCTTTTTTTTTTTTTTTACATTCTAGTCGCCCATGTTCCCTAATTAAAGGAGACCAGCAGATACCATGTCATCAAACTTTCAGGTTTGGGAAAATTATTAAAGATATCTGACAGGCATCCTTGGGACATTTCTGGACATAAATAGGATCCAACAAGATTCTATTTCTCTTAAGCTGTCAGCTAGATGCTGATTTTAACTGATTTCTTTCCATTTTCAGGCACCCATTCATTATACAGGAGTCTAACATAATCAACAGCAGATTACACTGTTACTTAATCATTCAACAGAACTCTAATATAAAATAAACAAAACAAAACAAAATCAGTCTTGATAACACCTATGACAAAGCCGACTAAGGGTTCGTTAAGTGGGGTTTTTTTTGTTTGTTTTGCTTGATTTCATCCTCTAATAATAATAAAAAAAAAACCTGTCCCAAGTATTTTCTTAATTACATTCTCAGTAGGAATACTAATAGTAATAATAGCCTAAATTTTTGAATGTCACAGATACTACCTCACTTGCATAGCACACTCCAAGAATGTGCACTGCCATCACATGGCTGTCTTGTGTTCTGGATCTTTGCCTTCTGTTTTATTGTGGCCCCTAAGCTAAGGTGGCCTTTCCTCTGAGGCACTCTAACTGCTGCTCCCTGCTACATCACCCTTTTCGCTAGCTATGAAGCACTTAAAGCAGTCTGGAACCTCTAACAGCAATTTGGGTAGCCTCTGAGAGTTGGGGACCCAAGAACTAGGAGTTGGACAGATTCTTTGGTTGGCTAAGTAGTAAAGACTTAGGCAAACTTCCAAAGTGACTGGCTTCTTCCTCACCAAAAAGACTGATAACCTAAAATAAACTAGAAGGTTGTTCTCCTGCCAGGAGTGCCCCTAGTTGATGGACTGGATTAGCAGGAAGTCACAGCTGCAAGGCATCCTGTCCTGTTCAAGCTGACCAAGCCCAAATTAAGAGAGTAGGACATTCAAAGACAAAAACAAAAACAAAAACCTCTTAAGGAAAGACTAGATTTTCCAGGCTCCTGATTCCATTTCCTCCCCCCTATACTTTATTAAAGGTCTTCCTCTCTGTCACCTTGCTGGGTGTGTGTCTTCACTTCTCTCAGATTGCTAACCAAGTAGTCCCTGTCTCAACCCCAGCTTCGACTTCATCTGTAAAGATACGAGGGGTCCTTTGAAATTGTGAGAAGAGACTTCTTAAATAAGCTGCACTTCTCGTCATTGGGCAGAACTTTGTAAAACAAGAGCCCTTACCAGTCCAGAATAAGTGTACTTCATAGGACAACATAATGTGTTCACAGACCCCACTTCTCTGTGTTCATTCCTGGCAGTTGCCCCTAACCTTACCAATGTAATCTCATCAACACCACCTTTGTTCCACAAGACTATTTAGTGCCCTTCTCGCACTGTCTGCCTCACTGGCCTTACTATGCTCCTTCTTTCTGAGTCTTCTGGTTCTCAGTACATTGCTGGGGACCTTACTTCCCTGCCATGGGTAAATACTTAACTGATCTTCCCTATTCAAACCTGCCTCTGCTGCCATCCACAGTTTCCTAAAATACCACTCGAGGTTTTTTTGTTTTTCTTGACACTAATAACTTTTGCATAGCTAAAGGGGCATATAATTCATTCCTCTTCTTGCTACTCTGGGCATTATTTTAAGACTCAGAACCAAAAAACTAGAACTGGGAGTTTCTTTGACTCAGTTAATCTCTCTGTCTTGTTACCTCTTAGAAAACAACGAAATTTCAGATCATCTTGACATCCTTCAGGATCAAATTAATTCATTAACTGCAATGGTTCTCCTAAATTGAAAAAGATTATATCTCCTGACTAGTGCAAATCGAGAGATTTGTGCCCTCTTCCAAGTACAATGTTGCTCACACCAGCAGACTCAAACTGCTTCAGGATGGAACCCAAAGACTTAGGGACCAGGCTCAAAAAAATTCAAAAATAAGCCTCCTCCTCTGGATGGGATTTTGATTCCCTCCAATCCTGCCCCCTTTTCCTCCTTCCAACAACTTATTTCCTCCTTATTATCTTCATGCATACATTTTTACCATTCCTTATTATCCTCGTGCACACGTTTTTAGCCTTTCTTATTATCCTCACGTATACGTTTTTACTGTGTCGTTATACTTTTTACAGAAGCTCCTCCTGGATCGAATCACTGCCATCACTAGATTCATCACACATGATAAATAAAATTAATGCTCATAAGGTCACTCCAGACCAATGAACTTTTGAAAGAAGCCCCTTCTGCCAGCACAAAGTAGTTGGACAGAAAACCTCTTGTCCTATCTTTTATATGCAAACGGTATGAAATAAAGGAAATCACTCAAGTCAAAGCCAGGGCCATGAAACAGGCAAAAGGCTTTCAGAACCCTGATGCCTAAGGAGTTCTGGAAAACAGCCAACCCTTACCACATGGCCTTGGAGCCAGAAGGTCACAGAAACAGACATTCTGACTTATCTCTCACTCTGCAGTTTATCCAAAAAAGGGCAGTTTCTGGAGTCATAGAAGACAGTCGCTCCCCACTTCCTACCCTTTACTATAAGAACTGATTCTCCAGCCCTATCTGATGTGTGCTTCTGTTCCCTCAGATACTGAGACAAGGCATTTAGAAGTGCCAGTCTCTCAGGACAAGTCTGCTCTCTCCATTTTGAAGTTGAACTGAATCTGGTGTTTCATTTTCCTATGTTGATTTCCTTCTTACAGTTACAATTTTTGTTTTGGTTATCAAATGTGATTTATAACGCCACTTTCATTAGCTGTAGTCCAAAAAGAAATTTAATTTTTTTGAGTCCTTTATGACATTGTTTTATCCCACTTGTTTATGTGATATGCTGGAATTCCCCCATTTTCTTTATGCTGCTTTTCAGGAATGGAAGTGCTTTCCCTATGTTCCACTGTGTCTTAGCCATGCCTAGGATCAAAGGTACTGATAAACAAAAAGGCTTTCCTACTTTTTCTCTTATTTTCACAGGTTGGGAAGGTGGGTCAAGCTTCTTGGATCACTGCTTATTACAGCTATCTTCTGGCTGACCAATGTCTCTAGGTGGAGAAGGTTAGAGATAAATGTCCTTAATGTGGTGATTATTGCGGCTGGAGTGAAATGTTCACCATAGGCTCCAACTGTAAGTCAAATAAATCCTTTTTTCCAAAACCTGCCTTTGATTTCAGTATTTAATCAAAGCAGCAAGGAAGCTAAATGACCTAAACCCAAGGCCTAGCCATGGTCATAAGTATAAACTTAGCTGTAACCCTTATACTAGCCCTATCCCTAAAGTTAGTATTAACACTAGCCCAAGGCAGCACCATAGTCCAAACTCTAGAAAAAATATTTAGTCTAACCCAAGCTCTAACTATAACCCTAACTCTGTTGCCAGCCCTATTCCAAATGTGAACTCCAAATCTACTATTATCCTAGTCCTAACACTATCTTTAAAACATTACCCAGACTTCCTCCTATCCTTATCTTCAATTTAGGCCTAACCCTAACCATGTCTCCAAACCTAAATCTAACCTTAAAATTACCTTAGCCTAGCTCTAACCAAAACCCTAAAATCTATCACTAGCTTTATTACTAACTCTAACCTTAGCTTAACACAAGTCAAAGCTACAGCCATAATCCTAACCCTAGAAGATAACCCTACCATATACCTATCACTAACATTAAACCTAACCTTAGCCTAGACCTATTTCTCACCCTAACACTGACCATAGCTCAAATCTGAATCCTACCCAAAATTCTAGCACCAATTCTATCCATAACTCTAATCCTAGTCATAGGCGTTAACTTCAGTTTGGGTTATACACCAAGACTGTGTTTCAAACAAACACATCCCCAAATAGAAGAAATTATAAATTACTTATCTGTAAAGGCAAAATTAACTCCAATCCTAAATATTGTGATGAAACTAACTCTAGCCCTAACCTTATTCTAAACCTAAACCTATCTTTATTCCTAGATCAAAGCCTAACCCTTGCCTGTAACCCTAAACTTAACCATAAAATTAGTCAAACAGAAACCCTAGCCCTTGCCTCCAATGCAAGCAAGTCCTAGCCACAGTTCTAACCCTAGCCACAGTCATGACGTTAACTCTGAACATAATAGTAGAACTAGCCCCAATGCTAGGCCTAACCTTAATCCTAGCATTAGCTTTAGACCTAATCAAAGCCCTAACATAACCCTAGACATAAATATTACTACACCCAAACATTAGCCATAGCATAAAACATGACCCATATTCTTTCTTAAGACATTTATTTTTGTTGTATGTGAATAAGTGTTTTACCTGCACAAAGAGGATATCTGATACCCTAAAACTAAAGTTACAGATGGTTGTAGGCCATCATGTGGATTCATGGAACTGAACATGGATCCTCTGAAAGAGCAGCAATTGCTCTTAATTACTGAGCCATCTCTCTAGCCACCTAGCCCAAACTCTTAACCTAACCCTACTCTTAACAATAATCCAAATCCCAGCACAACCACAGCCCTAAACTTTATAAAAGTCAAACCCTTGCCATAGCCATAGCTCCAAACATTTAACCTAACCTTATTCTTAGCACTGATCCCAACCCTAGCCATAGCCTAACCCTAAGTCTAAACCAAACACTAGCCATACCCCAAATTCTAATTCTTGTTGTAAACACAACCTCAGATATAGTCATACTTTAGCCATAGCCATAACACGAGCCCTAACACTAATACTACACCTAACCCTAACCCTAACCCTAACCCTAGCATTGCCCTATTCTTGGTCTAGAACTAACACTCATCAAAGCCCTAACCACAAACCTAGCTTCAATTCTAATGAGAAATTTAACCCTGGCCTAACTCTAGACCTATCTATATTCTAACCTTAACCAAAACCCTGGCTCTAATGCTAACCTATACCCATTGTGCTGGTTGGTTTTTTGCCAACTTGACACATATCCAGGAAGAGAGAATCGTGCCTGATAAAATGCCTCCAATTAAACTGGCCTGTAGGCAAGTCTCTGGGGGTATTGTCCTCATTAATAATGGATGTTGGTAGGCTGGGCTCAACCCATGGTGGGGATTACAACCCCTAGGAAGGTGACCCTGAGTCGTGTAAGAAAGCAGGCCGAGAAAGCCACGAAAAGAAAGCCAGTAAGCCAGAGAAATGTTCCTCTAAGACCTATGCTTCATTTCCTGTCTCCAGGTTCCTACCTTAACTTTCCTCAGTGATGGTATAGGATCTGAATTAGGATGAAATAAATAAACTTTTTTCTTCTTCAAGTTGCTTTCAGTTATGGTATTTTTTCAGAACAGTAGAATCACTAACTAGATAGACACCTATCCCTAACATTAAACCAAACCTTAGCCTAGCCTTTTACCCAACCCTACCACTAATCTTAGCAGTAAACTAAAGTCTAATCATAATTCTATATCTAACCATAATCCTAATGGGATCCCTAACAAAATATTAAGTTTGAATACTAGCACTAAATCGAAATCTAAAGTTAATACTAGTTCTAGCCTTAGCCTGTCTCCATCCCTATACTAACCCTGGACCTAGCCTTAGTCCCATAAAATCCTCACCATAGATTTCACAGTCATAGTTGTGGCCTTAGACCTAACCCTATCCCTGACCTAAACCCTAGACCTAACCCTAACCCTAATCCTAACCTTTACCCCACAACTAAAAACCCTAGATCTAGACCTAATGCTAAGGATTTTTAATGTTAAGCCTGACTATTGAACTAGCAGTAGCTCTATCCCTAGGCCAAATTATAACCTAAAAAAACAACACTAACAACAACCCTTGCCCTACCCTGAAACCTTACATGAAACCTAACCTAAGATATATCTCTAACATGTCCTTTAATCTAGGTTTGTCTCTAGCGTTAAACATTAACCCAATCCTTTTACCTAGACTTAACCCCAAATCTAGCCCATAGCCTAAAGTTAATTCTCAATGTAGTCCTACACCTAGTGTTAATATTAACCTCAATACTTGCAATAACTTTATTTCAGTTAAATTAACCCTAGCCCTAGCCAAATTCCGAACTCCAAAATCAACAACATCCTACCAGTATCTATAACATCAACTCTTAAGCCCTAACCCTTAATCCTAACCCTATCTTGACCTTAACCTGAGACCTGTTAACTCTAACCATAATCTAGCTCACTTACTAATGATCTCATGACTTAGGTAGGTTTCTTATACAGGCCAGGACTGCCTCCCCAAGAATGGGTGCTGCCCACTATGACTTGGGCTCTCCTACACCAATCAAGACAATTAAGGCCAACTCTCACAGACATATCCACAGACAAACCTGATAAAGATAATTACTAGCAACAGCACATATACAAAACATGGGAGGATTCTACAAGCAATTTAAATGTAAAAAGGATTTTAAAACTGGACAATGAGCTCTGTGGCACTGAATAAAACACTGACTGCATCCCACATCTATACCCTATGGGCTCAAGTTAGCAGAAAACAGGAAGTTGAAAGTAAATCACACTTCTGTATTTTTGCTAACTCAGCTTGAACTGCTGTGACGGTATCATTCTGTCAACCCAGAGCTAATGAAAAGGCAGGTTCTTAAAGTTTCTGAAGTACACATTAGTTGCATGACTATGCTGGTATTTAGCTGACATTAATTTATGTAACACTGACCAGAAAAAAAGGTTGGTTGTTTCACTTTGGTTTGTGTCTCTGCTTTACCATGTCCAAATTTTGCTGTACAGTATCAGTGAATGGTTTAGCACTCAAATATCTTTAATTACCAAACAAATTTTCTTCATCTGAATGCTAAATGACCTATGAGCCACATGCTAACAAAATTATACAGATAAATGCAAATAATGTTACCATGTGCTGTTCTAAAATGACTAAACCTGATAGTTCTACATAAGCACTGGCCACCTGGAATACAGAGCATGCTCCTGTTCCAGGACTAGAACATATGCTCTCCTTTCCCTCTAGTGCTCACAACACATGGAGAAACCACTTTATGGGTGGAGACTTGCAGGTACTATACGTTCACGGGAGTATAGTCAATTACATGTGAGCGGGGCTTTGACATAGGCTGTTAAAGATTAATCATCTAGAGACATGGGTGTACAAATTTTTGCCTGATAGCTGAGGTATCCAATGATAGCTTAGCTACAGAAGCAAATGAGGGGCTCAGAAATCATCTGCCTTAAAGATATTTTAAGAGGAAATAATACCACCCACCTTCCTTGATTCTCTAAAACAGTAGGTTTCAACCTTCCTAATGCTGTGACTCTTTAATATAGTTCCTCATGTTGTAATGACTTCCAACCATACAATTATTTCATGAATACTTTATAACTGTAATATTGCTACTATTATAAATCGTAATGTATATATTTTTTGGAGATAGAGGTTTGTCAAAGGATTTGCGACACACAGGTTGAGAAACTCTACTCTAAAAGAAAATACAAGTCTGTATTTATGCCAATACCGTGCCATTTTTGTTACTGTAGCTCAGAAGTATAGCTTGAGTTCAGAGAAGGTATACAGCAGATATTCTTATATTGTATATGATTGTTTTAGCTATCCTGGGTTTTGTTTTTTCATGTGAAGTAGAGTGTTGTTTTTTTCAAGGTGTGTAAAGAATTGCACTGGGATTTTAATAGGGGTTGTGTTGCATCTTTAGATTGCTTTTGGTAAGATGGCCATTTTTACTGTGTTAATCTTACCAATTCATGAGCACGGGAGATCTTTACATTTTCTGATATCTTCTCCAAATTCTTTCTTCAAAGATTTGAAGTTCTTGTCATGCAGGTCTTTCATTTGTTTGATTAGAGTTACCCCAAGATATTTTATATTGTTTGTGTCTATTGTGTTGTGTCTCTGATTTCTTTCTCAGCCCTTTTATTGTTTATATATAAGAGGGCTACTAATTTATTTTAGTTAATCTTGTATCCAGCCACTTCACTGAAGGTGTTTATCAGCTGTAGAAGTTCCATGGTAGAACTTTTGTGGTCACTTGTGTATACTATCATGTCATCTACAAATAGCGATACTTAGACTTCTTTTCCAATTTGTATCCCCCTTGATCTCCTTTTGTTGTATTATTGCTCTATCTATAACTTTGGGTGCTACATTGAATAGGTATGGAGGGAGTAAACAGTCTTGTCTTGTTCCTGATTTTAGTGAAATTGCTTTGAATTTCTCCCCATTTAATTTGATGTTGGCTGTTAGCTTGATGTATATTGCTTTTATTATATTTATGTATGTTTCTTGTATTGCTTATCTCTCCAAGACTTTTATTATAAAAGAGCATTGGCTTTTTCGGCATCTAATGAGATTGTTTATTTTTCTACAGATTGTTTATATGATGAAATACATTGACAGATTATCATATGTTGAACTATCCCTCTAGGATGAATCCCACTTGATCATGGTGAGTGATCTTTTTGACAGTTCTTGGATCCAGTTTGCCAGTATTTTATTGAGTATTTTTGCATTAATGCATAGGAGATAACAACCTGAATAGCAAGAACACTAGTCACACAAACACTAAGATCAACAAGGCAGTTTATTTGTAATAACCTAGAGGACCTGTATGGTCCTCTTAAAAAAAAGAAACCTACATGATTCTCAATTGAGGAATGATAAAGAAAATGTGGTATATTTACACAAAGGAGTATTACTCAGCTGTTAAAAGCAAGGGCACCAGGAAGTTTGAAGCAATCATCCTGAGGTAACCCAGACCCAGAAAAACAAACATGACAAGTACTAGCTCATAAGTGGATATTAGCTATGAAGTAATGGATAACCATGCTACAATTCACAGATCCAGAGATGCTAGATAGCAAGGAGAGCCTAAGAGTGGGGGTCACAGATCTTCTTGGGTAAAGGAAATAGATCCCCTGTATGGATTGAGGGTTGGTGCAGATGGGAACTTGAGAGGTTGAGTTAAGGGGTGGATGGAGGGGGAGAGTACTGAAAAAGATGACTGGAAAGGAGGGGCATTTCAGGGTCAAGTAGAAACCCGATGCAAGGGAAACTCCACAAATCTACAATGATGACCCCAGTAAGACTCCCAGCAGTAGTGGCTTAGTAGCCTGAACTGGTCATCATCTATGATCAAATTGGTGACTACCCCAATTGTCATCAGAGTCTTCATTCAGTAACTGATGAAAACAGATTCATAGATCCACAGCCAAACATTACTCCAAGATCAGGTAATTCTGCTAAAGAGAGGAAGGATGGATTGTAGGAGCCAGAGGGGTCAAGGACATCACAAAAAAACCCCAGAGAAACAACTAACCTGGCTCATAGATACTCAGAGCTTGAACCAACACTCAGAGCGCCTGTGTAGGGCCAATCTAGGCCCTCTTCATATATTTGACAGTTGTGTAGCTTGGTCTATTTGTGAGACTCCTAACAGTGGGAGCAGGGGATGTCCCTAATGCTTTAACTGGCTCTTCAGAACCTATTCCTCGTACTGTGTTCCCTTGCCCAGCCTTAATACAAGGGGAGGTCTTATTACAATTTGATGTGTCATGTGTTGTTGATACCCATGGGAAACTTTGCCCTTTCAGAACAGAAAAAGAGGAGGAGAGGATTGGGGGGGGGCAGAAGGGAGGTAGGGAGAGGGAATGGGAGGAAAGTAGGGAGGAGAAACCTCTCTTGGGATACAAAATTGATTAGTTAAATTAAATTTAAAAAGACAGAAGAGCATACAATCTATCAAAGAAAAGTATTAAGAAAGAAAACATATATCTTGAAGCCTTCTTGAGAAAAATTTCTACCAGTATAAATGATGGCCTTGGGGGAAAAATATTTCAGCTACAGTACTTCTCAGACAATACCTGTTTTGAACTTTATTAGAAACAATTTAGCTTTCAAGAAAATTTAACTGTACAAATATATCTATCATCCTTTATTTTTCCTGTAATCTTAACCACAAGTAGTACCCTACGGAAGATGCTGTGTGGTCCTGTAAAGAAAACACATGCCGGGCGGTGGTGGCGCACGCCTTTAATCCCAGCACTCAGGAGGCAGAGGCAGGTGGATCTTTGTGAGTTCGATACCAGCCTGGTCTACAAACGCTAGTTCCAGCGCAGGCTCCAAAGCTACAGAGAAACCCTGTCAAAAAAAACAAAAAAAAAAAAAAAAAAAAAAAAAAAGAAAACACATGAAAAAAATCCAGGAAAATAGTCAAAAGGCAACAAAGCTTTGGACGAGAATTAATCTTTTAGTTCACTCACCCACCTTTAGAAAACACCAAGGGACAGGGTACTAGTCTTCATATGGAAACTACTCCTTCTCACATGCCAATTTATGAATGTTTTGTTCAGCCCATGCAAGATACATAAGAGCTCATCAAATTCAGCTGGACCGAGACTGAATGAGCAAATGACCTAACTTGACTCTATGAATGTGACTGCCAGAGGGGACTGACTGAGAGACCAACAATGATGGCACTGGGACCTATCTCTTCTGCATGTATTGGCTATTTGGGAACCTATTCTATATGAATGCACATCTTAGACCGAGATGGAGGGGGGAGGGCCTTGGGCTCCCCATAGGACAGGGTAACCTGCACCATCTTAAGGAAGCAGGGGGAGGGCGGGGGGGTAGTGGGGGAGCGGGAGGGCCGGGAACAAGGGGAGTAAATGTAAATTTTGCTTTTAACAAAAATAAATGAATAAATTTAAAAAAAAAGAATAAATTCCACAGCTTGTTTCAAAGCACACTTATCTTCTGTGAAGTTAAAAAAAAAATCACAGAGCTTGGAACATCTTTTACTTGTGCTGGCATCTAAAGGAGATGTGGGTTACCATAATTGGCAACAATACTGATACTTTCTGTTTAAGAGACACGGGCTCTCGTTGTCACAGCTGGAGGGTAACATAACACATGCTCTGAAGGACTTCAAAAGGAACATTTTTGCTTTTGGAAAGGCAACATTCTATACTGTCACCAGAGTCTTTGAAAACAGAATTTCCTTTAAAAGATAATAAAGCAAGAATCCTTTATAATCCTGTATCTTTCCCTTGTCCTTTGCCTCTTTAGTATCACTTAACAGGCCAGCCACTTCTTCAGATTATATAAAAACAAGTTCATAAGAAAAATTCAAAGGTTAAATCATGTCTACTTTCAGTTCATTTTTAAATGTTTATATTGAAAATCAGGTCTATCTTTGGCTAGGAGGAAATCTAAATTAGTTGTATTCATACCTACTTGTATTACATGTAGAAATAATTTTGTTATAATTATTATAAAATATTTGATAAATAAAGAGAACAATATACCCAGGTACGACCTTTGTAGAACACCATAAACTCCTCTTTACAGTAATTTCATTAAAGGTTATTTATATTTTTTCAACACGACTGAAAGAGAACACTTTACAAAATAGTCTTACAGAAAGATATAAAACAGCACCAAAAAGGTGTTGTAAATTTAATGAAAGCCAGCAGGTAGCAAAAATTTTACATGAATTTCTTTAGTTTATAAACATTTATTTATGTTAAATACAGGCCAAGCTTAATTTCATTTAAAAATGTGCTTTAAAGCATTTATACTTTTTAAAAAATATATCCATGGGCTGGAGAGATGGCTCAGTGGTTAAGAACACTGCCTGCTGTTCCAGAAGTCCTAAGTTCAATTCCCAGCAACCACATGGTGACTCACAACCATCTGTAATAAGATCTGGTGCCCTCTTCTGACCTTCAAAACACTGTATACATAATGAATAAATAAATCTTTTTTTAAAAAAAATAAAAAATATATCCTACCACAGAAGGTTCTGAATTTCAACACAGTTGAATTGTAAGAAAAAGAACTTAAAAGCAACTATATGAAGATGGTAGAAGTTCACAAAAAGGAAATTGATAGATCCCTTAAAGAAATCCAGAAAAACACAAACAATCATTTGGATAAAATGAATAAATCCCTTAAAGAATGCCAAGAAAAATCAGACAATAGAAAGAAACAAATAAAATTGTTCAAGACCTGAAAATGGAAATAGAAGCAATAAAAAAAACCTTAAACTGAGGGAAAAAAAAACGTAAACTACGTCTCATATAGCCTCATCTGGCCTTGAACTATGTAGCTGGTGCCGGCCACTGAAATCCTTTTATTTTTTTTTGTGAGGTTAGAAGTGTGTGTTACCATGCCAAGAAAACTATTAGATTTTAAGTCATGTCAACTGTATAAAAATCCAAAAACAATATGATATCTTGATAACTAAAATAAGAGATCCTAAAAAGGCTTATTTTGTAAAACAATTAGACAAACATACAAATTATGATTCAACAAGGGACAAAGCACTAAGGTTTTCAGTTGCTTCTATAACTATGTCAAGAATGTCAAGAATATTGATTGGTCAAAAAGACCAGAAACATATTTTTGCCTTGCATGTTTTCCCTGCAGTATCATGGAGTGAATATAGACACAAAGAAAACTTACTGTAAAAAATTAACTTTGGGGCTGAGAAGATGGCTCAAAGGGTAAAGACATTTGCCATTAAGTATGATAACCTGAATTTGACCCTCAGGATCCATATGGTTAAAGGAGAGACTCCTGTAAGTTGCCCTTTGACATCTGTATGTACACCGTGACATGCACACTCATACTCATACACACACAAATAATACAAATATAATTAAACTTTAAGCAAAAAGGAATGATATTAATCAATATTATTACAGACACCAATGATTAGAAATAGGTGATTTTATACTACACTGGATTAGACCTGTGAACTATCTACAGAAGAAGAGAATTAGCTAAAAGAGTAATATAACAAGACAGAGCTCGAGTATGGGTTGGGGAGAATGACTGCTATAAATAAGAAAATACTCCTTGTATGTTATAAACCTTCAAGTACCTCGTACTCTCATGCCAACACAGCCATGATTCAAATATATCTGAAAGTACATTTTCTCTTAAAATACTCTGCAATTCGTGGGTACCTGCTGCATAACACCTCTCCACACTTGCAACAAGGTCATAATTTTCCCCTGTGATATTTTTACTTTAACCTCAGGCTAGAGCAATGAGGGTAGAAAAGCAGGGAAGGGTAATCATAATCATTAAGGAAACAGGCAGTGTAAGGAGGCATCTCAACTGAAAGGCAATGTTTCTAAACTTAAATCCCATCTTAGAAATTAATGACATGTTATTTTCTTAATTACATTCTGGACTGTTTACACTGGCCACTAAATCAGTAAGGGCTATAAGTCTCCTTCGAGAAGGGGGAGAGGTGCCCTAGTCTTACCAGTTTAAACTAACTGAAAGAGCAGCATAACTCTGCTTGGAACAAGGGTAACTGTGGCCTTTGTAGATGTCCCTATTACAAAAGCAGCCTATCTTCTTCTTGCTGCCTTTGGGGAAAACTTTTCAGAGATAACCATATCGCCCAGGATGTCTATAGCCTCAAAGAAATTCAGCATTCCAGAGAAGTCTCTGGCCTCAGAAATATTCATGTTCCCAGGGATGCCAAGCTTTTAGAGATTATCAAAGTCTCAGATGTGCCTGCGTTCCCAGAGATTCCCATGCCTTTGAAGATGTCCACATTCCCAGAGAGGTTCATTTATTGCCATAAGAGGCTTATTTATAATCCTACAGCAGTCATGATAGAGGTCTGTACACTGGATTTTTGCTTGATCTATCTGAGCAAAGTCCTCCTCTGGACAGGGGGCCTTTTAGACCTTCACTGACACTCAGAGTTTAGGAGATTAAAGGACTTCCCAAGTACTAGGACAATGCATTCCTACTACATCTCTGCTAGTGACTCAGCACAGTTTCCTAGGCTGTCTCCAGAACAAAGAACGACAAAAAAAAAAAAAGAAAGAAAACAAACCAAAAAGAAAAAAGCGGGCTATAGGGATTCTGCTTCTATTATTTGTGAGTGGCAAATTATCCTTTCTACTGGTCAGGTTGGGCACTGGACAGCAGGAGCGCACAGCGATAGGCCCTAAGATCTCTAACCTATGAGGCCAGGGTGAGAATGCAGAGCAGTGGAAGTATGCTTGGGGAAAAGGCAGTCCCAAGGGTATGGAGAGACAGAAATGCGCAGTGGGGTTATGAGCAAGCAGAATATCATGTGTTCATGGAAGGCAGAAGGTTCCAAGATCTCGAACCTGCCACACTGGGTTGGACATAAGGCAGTATGTATAATGCCTGAGACTTGCAGCCTGACTGAGTTGGTCAGGTTGGTTGCAAGGAGTGTGCAGCTGAGGCTAGGGGTCCTGATACATGAGAGCTGAGAAGTCTAATCTGTACTGTTCGTGTGAGTATAGCAGGACAATGGAAGAGTGCTCCAGGGGCTGGAGGTCCTGGGATCTCTAACTTGCTCAGGCAAGGGTGACAGGAATGCATGACTGTGATGGGGTTTCCAAGACATTTAACCTATCTGATCAGGGTGACGGGTGAGAATCTCCTTACCTATTCTACTTTGTGCACATCTATCTCACGCACTGTTCTGCCTTTTAATTTCTCGAAAGTTCCCTCATTAACTCTCTTTGTTGGGTTTGCTGCTCCATGTAAAAGATAAATTTATACACCATGCCTGCATCTTAGACAAAAAGAATCTAACAGTGGGCCAGTGAAGTGCTTAGCTGGAGGAACTGATCACCAATATTTTTATGCCAAGAAAATACTAGTCTGGTAGGTGGGAAGATTTCAAATATAATATAACCTTAATGGTATTAAAGGCTAGACTGACTAATAATTGAAGAATAAAGGTTCCAGTAGAAAGATTTCTGGAGAAGAAGACACTTGGACTTTAATGAACTTAAAGTACTTTTTAAAAGTAAGCGAAACTTTTGAGAAAATTGTAGATGTCATGTAGTTTTAAGATAAAAGTGGGAGGACTAACATCAGCAATATGGCAGAGTAAGAAGGCATGGCTTCTCCTTCCCTGTGTGGCCACACCAATCCAATGACAACATAAGGGCAAACCCCTTTGTGAGAAATTCAGACACCAACTGAAAGGCTCTTGTTACTATGATAAGTGCCACACTTGCCATATTAAGACAAAGAGGAGATGCAGAAACATCCCTCATCATAATTCCCAGAAGATTCCACAGACAGGAGGGAACCTCAGCTATTAGCATCGACCTGAGCTGTAATCTCAATTCTGCAAAAGAATTAGATCACACATCTCATAGCCCAACTTGTCCAGGTTCCAGCCTGAATGGGCTGGTTTCTTCCATGTCCTGGAGGTAACAGAGCCTTGTAACTCACTAAGGACTGTAGAGTATAAAATGGCAGCTCTAATTAGCAGGAAAGCATTAAGCACACCTCTTTTTCTGAGCTAAACAAAGAACTGGTTGGAAATTCTAACTCTCTCCTTTTCCCCAAGGCAGGAAGGAGTTGAGCCAGGCATTCAGTATTCTAACTTCTCTAGAGCCTCCAAAAACACTGTCATCTGTAGAATTTGTGGAGGGGTGCTGATGAAACCGGGCATGCTCTAGATACTGGGGCTACATTAGCACCAGTTCAAAGCTCTGATCAGGTTACTGCTGGAAAGTCTTCCATACAAAGCCAATCCACAGGACTGGAGAGGTGACATTTTTTGCTAATGTAAAGATAGCAATGCAGTCAAGGAAAATGAAGAAAAAGAGAAGCATAAATAAAAGATAAAAGATAAAACTGATTCCCTGACAGATTAAAAATAAGCATAGAAAAGCCTGGCAAAATTTTAAAAAATAATGAACAAAGTAAGCATTTCAATAAGAATAACGTTCAAAAAATGAAAAAATCTTCAGATTTCTTAAAGCCAAAAGAATAATTGAACTGAACATTGAATACAGGAGTCCAATGGCATTCTAGAAGAATTATAAAAAAAGAAGTAGCAAATTAAAAATAGATTATGTAAATTATTAATTCAAAGAAGCAAAAACAGAAAATAAGAAACAGGAAAGACAGATTAAGTGAACTATGGGATGTTATCAGACAATATATAATCAGTGGATTTGTAGGAATTAAAGAAAAGATTATTTTTTAAACTGACCAGGCAAATCAAGTAGTGATGATATACCTCTTTATTCCCAGCATTCAGAAGGTAGAGGAAAGTTGGTCTCTGAGTCCAAGGATAGCCTGATCTACAGAGTGAGTTTCAGGACAACCAGGGCTGTTATACAGAAACTCTGCCTCTAAAAACAAAACAAAACAAAACAAAAATCCAGCAACAACCAAAAATTGACCAGATATGGTGGCACACACCTTTAATCCTAGTACACAGGATGCAAATGCGGGAGGATTCATGTGAGCTTTAGGCAAGCATGGTCTACACAGAGAGTTCCAAGCTAGCAAACAAAGTAGTGAGACACTGCCGAAGAAGAAGTAGAAGGATAAGAAGAGAAAAGGAGGAGAAGGAGGAGGAGGAGGAGGAGGAGGAGGAGGAGGAGAGGAAGAAGAAATAGAAGAAGAAGAAGAAGAAGAAGAAGAAGAAGAAGAAGAAGAAGAAGAAGAAGAAGAAGAAGAAGAAGAAGAAGAAGAAGGAAGCCAGGACAGGAATTCAAACCGGGTTAGAATTCTGAGGCAGAGGCCATGGAGTGGTGCTCCTTTACTGGCTTGCATCCCCTGGGTTGCTCAGCCTGCTTTCTTATAGAACCCAGGACCACCTTCCCAGGAATGATATCACCCACCATGGGCTGGGATCGCCCCCATTGATCGCTGAAAGAAGATGCTTTATAGCTGGATTTCAAGGAGATATTTCCTTTACTGAGGCTCCTTCCTTTCTGATGACTCCAGTTTGTGTCAGGGTGACACAAAAAACCACCCAGTACAGTATCAGAATTTAAAAACAAATACACACACAAATAAGGTGTACTGAAAGAACTCCATACTGAGATACATAATAGTCAAGCTATCAGAAGTTAATGAAAGCAGTAAGTGAAAAATAAGTCATATACAATTTTTCATATAACGATCCAACAAAATCCTAATATTCCAGAAGCGGCTATTTTATTGCAAAGATAGATTCAAACTGCTGAAAGTGGAGAGAAAAACTTAATAATCAAGAATGTGATAGGGGGTGAAATTGTCTTTCAAAAGTTAAAGTGAGAAAATTGGTTTCCAGAACATGAGGAATTTCATTACCACTAGACCCGCCTTGTAGGAAATGCGAAGGGAGTTAATTTTTCAAGCTGCAGGAATGATAAAGCAGCACCACACTATCATGAGAAAATTTGAGAATTGGTAAGCTTGATAAAAGTAAATATTTAGATAAATCTAGAACATTGCATTGTGCTGTTGCTGGTCAATAAAGCCATGTTTATATTCCTTCTCAGGACTCTAAACAAAGATGCTATGCCTTTAAGAAAGTATTTCAGCAAACTTGATATGCCACGAGACCTGCTCCTTTCTGAGCTGAAACAGAGGAGGAGTGAATGGGGAACAGAGAGAAGGTGGGGAGGGGAGAAGGCAAGGGAGGAGAAGAAGGAGAGAAAATTGTGCTTGGGATGTAAAATTAATGAAAAATTTAATTAATTAAAAAAGAAAGTCTTCCAAAATGTGAGGTGAATGTTGGGCCTTATTGGTGGCCATTTTTTCAGCAGATCTGCTCAGCTAGGAAGGGAAAGGTCGGTTGTCACTTAGGAGAAACATAATCTTTCTCCTACTTTGAGGTCCAGTTTTTTATTAAAGAACTAGTGTGGTTTAAATTCCGTTCAGCCTTTACCCTGACCAATAGATGATCAATGTGGGAGGATTATTTAAAGAAGCAGTGACCTATTTAATAATTAAAATTGTCACAGTTCTACAAAAAGTTTCGATTCTGGTTGTATTCCCTGCGGCTGTGCTTCTCCGTGTCCATTATCTGAATGGACATCTTCAGTCACCAAAGCTAAGCACTTTTCTCTCTGGGATTTATGATGATTTTTATTTAACAATTGATATAATTATCTCTGCCCCTTCAATGTATGCATTATATTATACTGTCCTTGAATACTGTTTTGACTATTTTGAGACAACAGTTTTATGTATAACCAGTTGACCGCAGACTCACTATGTAGCAGACAATGGCTATGAACATGTGATCATTCTGCCACTACTTCTGAGTTCTGGAATAATAGGCATGTACTACCAGGCTCAGCTTCACTCATTTTCCTTCTTTTATTATTATTTTGGATTGAATACAGAGAAGTATGCATTCTAGGCGAGTGTTTTACCACTAGGTTATACATCCAGCCCAGAAGAATTGTTACTTAATGAAAAGTCTTAAGGTCATATTAACTTCCTATTTCTTTCTATACAAAAGCATACTTGGGTTTTGTTAAACCTTTTCTAAGTGAAATTATGGTCTTAATTTTTCTACAGAAGGAAGCATTTGTGTTAGAAAAATCATAAAATTAATTATACCCTACAGGAATATCAATATACTTTGCTGAAATGGTTTAATGATTAATCAGGTTCATCTTCCAAATTATACCAAATTAAAATACTTGGATTCCAATTGTAGGTACATACAGGATATCTTTTAAACCTCCTATGCTTTTAGAATAAATTTTTATTTATCAATGCATGACAAATTATGAAACCATAGCCAAATACAATTTTGATGAGCATAGTATGAACATCAACCTCTGAAAACAGAAATAAAAGGCAGTATTTGAATTAATATGAAGAACATTAGAAAGAAAGTTCCAGTGAAGATAAGCCAGTATTGTGGGTTCTGTTTCTTAGAAAGACCAAAAAAGAAATCTTGGAATCTGAATCAGAAGACAATAGTAAGTCTAATATTTAGACAAATGAGTCTATGTACATGGTATCCAACTTTGTAATCATTTTTGAGTCTTTCCTACTTGTGATAGCTTAAAAGAAAAATTTCCTCAGGCATTTGAACACTTGGTCTCACGTTGGTGGCAATGTTTGGGGAGGTTTAGGAGGTACAGCCGTATGGGAGGCCACTGGGAGTAGAATTTGGGAGTTTAAAACCTTGTTCTACTTCCGGTTTGCTCTCTCTGCTTTGAGCTTGTAGTTTGTGACATGATCTTTCAGCTTCCTGCTCCTGTCACTAAGCCTGCCTGCTGACATGCCTCCCATCAAGATGGACTCCTTTCCCTCTGGAACTGTAAGCCAAAGTAAATTCCTTCTTTCATAAGTGGCTTTCGTTATTACAGCAATTACAGCTTTGATACATCAAGAGAAATAAAAATAACAGAAACCTGTTACATGCAGCCTACCTTCTGACAGGTACTAAACATGTTAAATGTCCAAGGAAAAAGTATAAAGGACTTACACTCAATGTTAATACAAAGAAGCTAAGTTGAAAACCCAGTCATAGATTTAGATCTCTTTTGTGTAAAGTGTCAAGCCTGTCCGGAGTTCTTTGTTTCACTCCCAAACTGCTACTCACATAAAAGAAAATATCTTTACTTGTTCTTTTACCTTAAATTTTCTGAATATCCTGTGAAATGGGTCTAGATGGATGCTGGTCACTGAGCAGATTTGTGATGTGTGGTTCCACCAATTAAAACAATGGACCAAGATGTTGATCTTTTCAACCTTAGCTACCTGTTAAGAAAAGACAAAAAGTACAATAAGCAATCTTGACATCATAAGTTATGTTAATCGAGTTTCCAAATACTGTCCACATGGCACAGAGAATCTATTCTTACTGGACTAGATTAATTTCTTTTCCTAACATCTGAACATACTTTCCTCTTTGGAGAATAAAAAGAAAACAAGAGAGTGCAAAGGAAAGTTTACCAAATAGGAAAAGAGACCAAAAAACATTCTCTGTTATGGAGTTAAGTGGAGTTCTGAATTGGAAAAATTAAACAAACAAGCAAAACAAGATTAATACTTAGAGGAAGGATCCAGTAAAAATAGTAAATCATGTTTAAAATAATAGATATATATTCCTTCAGATTAGAAAATTATTTCCTTTAACTATTTATTCTTACTAGTAAAAAGTCTTCCTACTCAATAGGGAGCAGTTTGTCTGTCTTCAGAAAGCTTCTATAAAATCAGAATAATGTAAAACTCAGGGTAATCAACATTGGACATTTTGACAAAAGTAGATATTGATCATTCGTTTATTCATTTTTCATGTGACCCTATATGCAAGATGTATTACTAGATACAAAGACAATCAGTTTCTGCCTTTGAAGAGCCCACAATCTAACTTGGGGTGAGCAAAGGTAAGTAAATAATGCCACTATAGTAGAAGAATTACTGTTACAGATTAACATACAGCTGTCCTTTTGCAGCACCCTGAGAAATTTGAGCCTTGATCAAAAAACAGGACTTCCCTAAGTAAAGATGGGGAAGGAAATGAATTCCCTTTAATTATCTAATTAATTAATTAATTAATTAATCCTGTCATCCATTCATACTACCACTAATTGCTCAATGACTATAAGAAGGCACTTTAGGAGACAGTAAGAATATAAATGAGGAAAACATGTAAAAGAATGAATACAAAATGATAATGCATTAAACAATAAAGTTCCATGCTGGGTTAAAAAAAGTGCAAAAGACAACTGTCCTAGTCAGTATTAACTGTCAAGTTAACACTTTCTAAAATCACTTAAGAATTGTAATTGACTTCTTCAGGCTTGTCTGTGATCATATCTGTGAGGGGGCAACATGCTAAAATCGATGTAGAAAATTCCAGCCCACTATGGGTGGCAGCATCTTTAGCCAGGTGGTCCTGAGCAGTATAAGAAAGCTAGCTAAGCACGTGCCTGGGAGTGAGCAAGGTGGAAAGTTCCTCCATGGTTTCTGCTCCAAGTTACTGCTTGAGTTCCTGTCCCAACTTCCCTCAGTGATGGACCATGATTATAAGCCAATAAATCACACCATTCCCTAAGCTGCAACAAAAATTAAACTAGAATAATAACCAAAGAAGATCAACTAAAGTGAATATTGTCAGATAAAAAGGCATTTGCCAAATGGACAAAGGAGAAAGGACATTCTGTTGGGGGAAATAAATACCTGTATTAAACATAAGCAAGGATCAACAGCATAGTATGTGGGGGGGGGGAGAAAATGAGAGCACATTGTCTAGAAGGCCAAGGGTCACACCAATAAATGTATGCTTTATTTGGTGGCAATAAGGAGAGGTACAGTCATGACAGAAGGAGGATCATTATTAGATGTGCATTTTCAAAGGAAAATGTTGGTAGCAGTAAGAACAGACCAGAGAAAATTAGTTTGGATATAGGAAGGCAAGTGAAGGAACTTCCAGTATCATGAATGTGCATTAATAACTGAAGGAAGGAGACAGTAGTGGAGCCACAGAGATATTTGCACATCCATGTTTATTTCTACACTTCTCAAAATAGGTAAACTATGGAACTAACAACAAGATTTTATTTGACTTTCAAAAGAATGGAATTAGTGAATGTATAGGAAACCAGATAAAGCAAAGATCATTATGTTAAGAGAAATAATCCAGACTCTGAAAGACAAATATTGTATGATCTCTACTGTGTGTGTGTGTGTGTGTGTGTTTCGCCTCAACCCGCTAACAACCTGATTTATGAGTGCTCCTCTTCAGACTTCAACTCTATTTACTAGATACTCCAACCCTTAGTTCAGATCCAGGGTTCGCTCTAACCCTTTCATCCCTATCTCTCCAGATTATTCTTTGCTGTAATGCAACCTACTTGCATGATCATTTTATACTACACCTCTAACTCCCTGAGGAACCCACCTCTTAGCATGGATAGGATCCCCTTAGCTCTTCCCTCTTAGCCTTTCCTCCTAGTCCTCCATTGCTCTCTGATACACAGCAACCTGCAGAAGCATTCTCTACCAAGCAACCCACAACCATCACATTCTTCTAAGATCCAGAGGAGAATGCAAATATATCCACATTTATGATACAACACAAGTCAACTTCAAATGAATCAAAGACTTCAACATAAGGCAGATTTCCTGAGTGTGAAAGAAGAAACAGTGGAGAATAGCCTTGAACTCATTGGCACAGGGAGGACTTTCTGGACAGAGCACTGCTAGCACAGTCACCAAGATCATCAATTAATAAATGGAACCTTATGAAACTGAAAAGCTTCTGTAAGGCAAAGAACAGTGACATTAAGACAATGAGGCAACCTATAGAATGTGAAAAGATCTTTACCACATACATATCTGACAGAGGGTTAATATCTAAAATATATAAGGAACTAAAAAACTTGACAACAAGAAGACAAATAACTCAGTTTTAAAATGGGATAGGAAACTAAACAGAATTCTCAAAAGATGAAACACAAATATTTGAGGAACACTTAAAGAAATGCTCAACATCTTAGTTATCAGGGAAATGCAAATTGAACCTACTCGGAGATTTCATCTTATTCAGTCAGAATAGCCAAGATCAATAAAACAAGTGAAAGTTCTTGCTGTCAAGGATGTGAAGTACGGGGAACACTTCTCCATTGCTGGTGGGACTGCAAACTTGTAAAGCCACTTTGGAAATCAGTATGGTGGTGTTTTCTCAGAAAATTGGAAATCAATATACCTCAAGATCAAGCTAAACCACTCTTTGGCATAAAAGCAAAGGACTCTACTTCCTACTACAGAGACACTTGCTCATCCATGTTCATTGACACTCTATTAGAAATAATTCAGATGTTCATCAACAGATGAATGGATAATGAAAATGTGATACATTTACACAATGAGTATTATTCAGATGTTAAAAATGAAATTTGCGGGTGATGATCTGAACAGAGAATTCTCAACAAAAGTTCGAATGGCCAAAAGATATTTAAGGGCATGTTCAACTTCCTTAGCGATCAGGGAAATGCAAATCAAAAC
>JAQHUG010000094.1:794342-821012 GCA_028555095.1 Dicrostonyx torquatus
GGTCATATGCTCATTCAGTCCTTGCCCAGCTGGATTTGATGAGCTCCCAATAGATCAGGCACACTGTCTCAGTTGATGGACCAGTTCCTTGAGGTCCTGACTTCCTTGTTCACCTTCTCCCCGCTTCTGCTCTTCGACTGGGCCTTGGGAGCTCAGTCCTTTGTTCTGATGTGAACATGCGTCTCTGATCCTATCTCCATCCATCAGGCGAAATTTCTATGGTGATGATCAAGATATTCCTCAATGTGACTATGGGACAATAGCCTGGCAGTTTCTATGTAGACCAAGATGACCTTAAACTCACAGAGATCTGCTTGCCTCTGCCTCCCAAATATTGGGATTGAAGACATATGGGATAACAGGGCCACCACCTCTGGCCCTCCATACCATTTAAAAAAATCTTTCAGTTTCTTCTTTTTTAAACATTTATTATATTTTTGTTATTATTACTTTTGACAATTTTATACATGAATACTACATTTACATCATCTCCTCTACATACTTTCCCCTTCAAACTCCTCCTGTGTATCTCCCACTTCCTCTTTATTTCATGACTTCATCCTCTTTAATTATTATTATCATGGTGTTGTGGGACCTCCTTCAGCCAATAGCTTTTTAGATACTGGTCCACTTTGGGCATGGTCTCAGGTAATATAAGTGCAGGCGAAAAGCATGCAGGGTCCCTTTTTCTGCTGGATTTGGTTCCTAGTTCCCAGCGTACAGATAGGACTGTGAATTGCTATCCTTACTGTGAGATTATCCTCAAATAAATAAACCTTTGTTATACTCCATTCTGGGCTATTGTGGAATTCTTTGATACACCTACATCACATATAAATATATTGTAAACATGAAAAGAAGAGAATAAGAGAGTGTAAATGTTAGGAGATGAGGAAGGACTGAATGCAGATAAAGGATAAGAACTGTGAAAGAGGGTATAAAGCTAATTACTTTTCTACTTCTAGTTATATTATGTATTTTTCATTTTTGGTGGGTGAAAAACATGTAAAAATGTGTTCAGTAGTGACAGTGTAAGATTCAGTATGAAGTTCCACAGCTTCAGAATGGCTATTCTAACTGTACAGAACTTCACTATGATGTATAGACTTCAGGTCTGGTAAATTCGTGTGAATTTTTTTAATTTTCATGTTTTAAAAATAAAGTTTGAAGGGCTGGAGAGATGGCTCAGTGGTTAAGAGCACCAGTGGCTCTTCCAAAGGTTGTGAATTCAATTCCCAGGAACCACACAGCAGCATACAGCCATCTATAATGGGATCTAATATTCTCTTCTGAAAGAAGGTGTATATGCAGATAGAACACTCATATACATAAAATAAATAAATAAATCTTTAAAAATAAAGTTTATAGTATATGAAAACAAAAATACTTATATATACATTATATATACATATACACAAATACACATTTTTACATAGTAATTATAAAAATACACATATTATATATGTACCCATTTATACATATGTACTTATAAATACAATCTACTGAGCCCATTTAGTGTTGCTTGTATGTATATATGTTTAAGAATGACCATTTGGGATTGGATAACCTGTCAGGGGCTTATTCCTGAAGAAGACTAATTCTCCCTCTCTCAGTAGCAGTTGCCTATAGTTTCATGCAGTGATGGGGACTTGTGAGATTTACCACATCCACATTGGTGTCTTGGTTGCTCTTCAACTGCTGTGAATAAACACCGTGACCAAGGCCAATTATAGAAGAGTTTATTAGGGGCTTACATAGGGTGAATTCATGACCATCATGGTGGAGAGCACGGAAGCAGGCAGGCAGACATGGTACTGGAGCAGTAGCTGAGAACTTACATCCGGATCTATAAGCAAAGAGAGAGGGGAGAACTAACTGATCCTGGTGTGGACTTTTGAAACCCCAAAGCTGGCTTCCAATGACACACCTCCTCCAGCACAGCTACACTTCCTAATCCTTAGCAAACAGTTCCACTATGCATTTAACAATAAAAGTCTATAGAGAACATCCTCATTCAAATTGGAATATCAATTGGTGCTGTCATTGTGTCAGGCATTGTTTAGGTGACAATAAAGTCAAGAATCCATGACTGTAGCTACATGTTATTTGTAGAAGACAATCTAACAGCAGATATCCCGGTCTTCTGACTCTTAATAATTTTCCCTCTTCCATGATGTTTCCTGAGCCTTCAGTTTAGGGGTTGTGTACAGATATATCAATTTGAGCTGAGCATCCCACAGTTTGTTGTCCTCTGCATTTTAGCTAGTTATGACTTTCTGTAATGGTCTCCATCTACTACAAAAAGAAATTTCTTCCTCCTTACCATTTTAAGATTATTTATCTTTATAAAAGAGACAGACTTTACTAAACTCCAATACCAGAACTTCTGACACAATTTTGGCTGGAAAAAAGCACATTTTTGAGCAAATAAAGGATTGTTACTTATCAGAAAGGGAAATTATTTTCTCCCTTGGGCACAGTCAGTCCTAGATTGTACCAGTAAGATATCACAAAAATGAAGCAGAAAGTTTCTTATGGTATAAGCACCTCACTAAGGCATAACTAACAATCACAAGTTAGCAATGAAATATACAAGCCTGTTGTTGCCCAACAAAATTATATCAATAAACTCAAGTTATCACACTAAAGTAACAAACTAGATTATTTGGAATACCTTTTCACAGCTTTGTTGGGCAGCAACAGACTTCATAAAGATACAACAAAGGGCTTATAGAAATGATTTTACATAATGTGTGGCAAAAATAAACTCACGTATGCAAACCTCACTTTCTGAATAACAGCAGAAGTCTCAACATGTGGGAAGGAGAACTTCACAAAATAGAAAGAAATAATAACAATAAGTGATCAGCAGATACCATTGGTCTAGTATTTATAGCATATAAAAGTTGACTATCAAAGTTTGTGTGGCAGGAGCTCATAATTGATATTAGTTCCACATATTACATCTTGAACGATTCTTTAATAAAATTCTACTCTTAGCCAAGTGGTGGGGGCACACACATTTAATCCCAGCACTAGTGAGGCATAGGCAGGTGGATCTCTATGAGTTCGAGGCTAGTCTGATCTACAAGGGCTAGTTCCTGGACAGTTAGGGCTGTTGCACGGAGAAACCCTGTCTTGAAAAAAAACAAAAAATTCTGTTCTTAATATATAATGTTCTGAACATTTTATTCTGAAATTTGCCATTTACTATAAACCCAGTAATTGTAAAATCCACATAAAACAGTGGCAATAGAATTCAATGCAAAGGAAAGATCCAGAGACCCCAAGAATGAGATTCAATGGTTTCAGGAGTTAATGCCAAATCACATGGTTGTTATATTTCAAGATGCTTCAATATAAAAATAACAAAGATATATAGCAGGTATGTTTTGTTACTTTGAAATAAAGGCACAATATTGCATTACTATAATTTCTAACACTTGAATAGTTGATCCTTGTGGGCTCTGATACTCTGATACCTGCTAGACTAAGGACGCCTTGCAGGTTCGCAGCTGAAGGCAACTATTTAGAAAGACAATAGCCGAAGTTTTGGCTCCAGCCTCTGAGTCATTTGCAGACTGCTCCAGGAAAGGTAGCTATTTTCGAGCTGATGTGTGAATGGCAAGGAGTGTGGATGAAAGAATTGCCCCGGGAGACAGGAGGGGGAAGAAAAACCCCCAAGAGGGGAAGGAAGAGACAGACAGAGGGAGAAATAGGAACAAGAAGGCACATAGGAGAGTTTTAAAGAGCAGAGCAAAGAGAAAAGAAATGGTTTTAAGAGAGCCTAGAGAACAGAAGCAATTGTAGACAAATAGAATAAATACAGGCTCTCGCTGAAAAATAAGAGAAGCCTTTTAAACTGCAATGGTGTGAAAGCCTGTTTCTTTCTGCGCGTCTCCGAACACACATTTGGGGAAGAACATCAGTTTCTATGTTGGGGCAACGGTCCCCGACAGATCCTTTCAAGATTTGACTATTTTTATGACTTCAGAACTCAGAGAGAACATAAGAGGTAAATACTACCACTTCCTAATTACAGCAATTGAAACACAAAGGAGCTAAGTGCTTTCATCCCATTATCTTAAATTATTTTAAACACAGAGAGAAAGAATCAAGGATATCCTGTTCCTGAGAAAAGTACAGTCTCTGAACATACTTTTATAAAAATAAACCTTTTTATTATATAATTTCAGACTAAGCTGGAACCTGTAGAAGAGAAACAAATGGACACACTAAAAATTGCTTAATCATATTAGTCAGTGTTCTGTTGCTGTGAAGAAACACCATGACTACAGCAACTCTTATAAAGGAAAGCATTTAATTGGGCCTGGTTTACAATTTCAGAGATTTAGTCCATTATTGTCAATGTGGGGAGTATGGTGGCATGCATGCAGACATGGTAGCTGAGAGTTCTGCATCCAGATCTGCAGGAAACAGGAAGAAAAAACAATGGGACTGACTTGAACATTTGAAAACCCAAAGACCACCCTCAGTGACACACTTCCTCCAATAAGGCCATACCTCATAATATGTAGCACCACTCACTAATGACCACCATACAGATGATGTATAAACCTATGAGGGCCATTCTTATTCAAACAGCAAGGAAAGTGACAGTATTAGGAAGTATGGCTTTGTTGGAGTGGGTGTGGCCTTCTTGGAGAAATTGTGTCACCGTGGAGGCAGGCTTTGAGGTCTCATAGACACACCCAGTGAACCGACCACTTCCTGTGAGGCAAGATGTAAGATGCTCAGCTATTTCTCCAACACCATGTTTGCCTGCACACCACCATGTTGCACTAAGATGATAATGGACTAAACCTCTGAACTGTAAGTAAGCCACCCCGATTAAATGCCTTTCCTTTTTAAGAGTTGGTTTGGTCATGGTGTCTCTTCACAGCAATAGAAATGCTAAGATACCACAACATCTAGATAACATTTTGCAATATATATATATATATATGTATATATATATATGCCCTCCCTCATATGATCCTGTATAAATTTCCCACAACTACTGAAGCTCAGAAAAATTTAATGGTTTACTTTAGATCATGCAGCTTTGAGTGCCAGGGTGGGAATTACACCAAAGTATTCTACAGTCAACGTTAATTCCTATCAGATAATCTTACTTAACTCATTGCTCTTTATTCAGAGGTAAGAGAGCAAAGGTACACATTTTTTTTTTACTTCTGAATTTCAAACTCCCAACCATATTTCTCAAGGAAACAGATTTAGGAACCATTATTTCAAGGAAGGTATGTACTGCATATCTGAAAATAATAAACTCCCTATTATTTTTACATTTATTTCACTTGTTAGAAAGAAGCTATAGTTAGCAATCTCATACAATAACAACAGTAAAACTCAATAAGTTCAAATATAAAAACACACGTGCAATTGAAGATGGCTACTCTTTCACAAATCAAATAATGAGTTCTAAGTAGGCATACCTGAAGTGCCTTTGTATACTAGTACAGGCATCAAGAAGCTCACATTTTAGGTATTACTTAAGCTAAAAAGACAGGTAGAGGAACTGGGGGTGTAGCTCAGTTTTTAGAGTGTTTGTTTAGCAATTAGTAGGCCCTGGGTCCAGTCCCCACTACTACATAAAACTGTCCATGGTGGTACATACCTGTAATCCCAGCACTCAGGAGATAGAGGCAAGAGGATCAGATGTTCAAGTTCATCCTCTGTTGTACAAAGAGATCGAGGCCAGGGAACTAAAGAGAAAATAAGAGAAAAAATGTAGACACTTACTCAAATCCCTCAGTGGATAACAATATGAATCTTTCCAAAGATGAAATATTATAGCATCACAGACTTGACAATACAGCTTAAACATCCCCAACTTTTGACAACAAATAGTAGAAGGAGAAGGAGGAATAAAAAGAAGAGGACAAGTCTATCCTTCATTTTCCCTCATCTCTTCTGAAGATTTGGGATTAAAGGAAAAGCATAAATATCTTCATGTATGCTAAAATAAAAAAGTTGGGCATGGAACAAAGCAAGAAATGAAACTTAAATATCAGCAAATAGTAGAAACAAGTATTACTCTCTCTCAAAACGAATACTTGCCAGACAAATCCATAAAAAGACAGTGACCTATCTATGGTTTTAGATTTTCAAGAGGAATAAGAAAAAGCTTATATCTTTAAGTTCTTTTTTATTGATATTCTAATCTTTGTGACACCAACATCAACTGAGAACATCCTGTCTGGCATGCTGTAATGATGGTATTGAATGATAGACTGAACAGTGGTTTCAGATTTCACATGCTAGGATATAATGGTTTAAGAAAAGTTTTTTTTTTAATGAGCTTGCATATGTCCTAACTGTGCTGCTTGTTGGAACATGCTGCATATTAATACTGTTTTTACATTGTTCTTGTCAGGCCAATCTAGATTATAGCTGATGATACGGGAAAACGTTAACGGACTTTTTTTTTCTCTTATCAATTCTGCTTCCTCTCTTCACAGAAAGCAACGTGTAATCTACACTATTTGACCCTTCACCCTTTATGGAGCGATGACTGTTCCAAAGATGAACCCTATCAGAGCCTTATAAAGTGATAGGTGAATGGCAAGTAGCTCTGTCAATAAAATATCAGTAAACAGTGAGCAATTATTATGACAAATGAGAAGATAATAAAATGGATGAGAAATTTAAGATTATAGAAAGCACAAAGACTAAGTCACAGTAGATTACTGCCCAGGAGTGATGCCTTAGTAGAAATATCACTATTATAAAATGTTCAGATACATTCCCTTAATCTTCTTGAGAGGAACTGATAGTAGGGATAGTAACAGTGGGCAAGACATAAATGTTATAGACAACAGTAGACATGAGAAGGAATTATCTATTAGCTGTTTGTTAAGCACACAGTAAAATGCATTGATGTATTTAAGCCTCAAAAAATCTTCCTTGAAGAAAATACATTTACCCACTTTTACAAATGAATAACCTGAGTCAAGATATAACTTGTCACAAATCAGCTGGTAAGTGGAAGAACCTGAACTCAAATTTTCTCACCTTACAATCCATGATCAGCCCAGTATGCCTTTCTGAGAAATGAATGGATTTAGATTTTTAACAGTGAAGTAAACCTTTAAAGCACAGGTCTAAAACAAAGTAGGCTACCTGAGGGTTCTTACAGTGGAGTACCTGAAGACAGCCCCTATTAGTGATGGGCAACTTCTCCCCAGTAGCAATGTGATGGAATACCATCTGCAAAACAGAAAAGAAGCAGAATAATGGCAGGGTTCTACCACTATCAGTGTACCTGACTCTCATTGATGACCACAATTATCACCAAAAACATAATCACATCTGTAGTCAACAACCATCTTTTGATAAGACACATGGGGGGTTCTCCCAAACTTAAAAATAATGGTAAAGCAATGGTAGGAAACTCAGTGTTAGGAAGTGTTTCTGCCTGTATGTCTTGTCTGTTTCCCTCTCTCAATGAATTCATTTTGATTTTTATGTGTATGAGTGTTTTGCTTGCATGTATGTATGGGCATCACATGCATGCTTGGTGCTCTCAGTGACAAGAAGCGGACATTTTATTCCCTAGAACTGGAATTACAGAAAAGTTATAAAAAGCAATGTGAGTTCTGGGAATTGAACCTGGGTCCTCTGTGGGAGCAGCAAGTGCTCTTAACAGCTGAGCCATCACTCCAGCCCTTCTTTCTCTTTTGAGGTACAAGAGCAATAGCTTTAGAAGACCAGATCAGAGTAAATGACTACAAACATACTATGATGGAGTCTAAAACTCACAGAATTTTCAGGGGACAATAAAAGTTCTTTTTCTACCAAATTACTTATCTAAACGATTAGTGATGAATATTATGCCTATTAACCACTATGTAGTTCATAACTATTAGCTATTTAATCCCTATAAAAGTCGTTTGAAGGTAAAATCATTCAAGCTTGAGAATGAAGAAATCCAAATTCTGAAAAGTGAATTATCTGAGGTTACATTTGGACCACAAAAACAATTCTAAGTCCATGGTTCTTTCTCTTGCAATTCTAACAACTCTAAATGTGGAGTAAACAGAAATGAGAAAACATATGCCCCTTGGTGGTACAACGAAGCAAAGAATGTACGAAGATTACTCTCCATCTCAAAGCTGAGATAAAGCTGAGAGTTCAAAGTGAGAGCTTGACCCAGAGTGAGAGGGAAAAGGTAGCAGCATAGAAATGGAATGAGTAAAAGATAATGTATCTAGAATTGTTTGAGGGTTTAGACTTGAAATTATCCTCTTATCCATTTGGCCGATGTTTCTTGTAACCATGGATCCTGAATGTGTTCTTTCAATGCTCTGGACTTACTGCTGTGTGCCTGGAATGGCCTGAACAGTTAATTCTTCTCACCATTTGTGACCTTTATGTTCTCCATTCATTTGAAAATGTCTTCTATAAAAATTTCAACCATATCTACAAAAGCCAGGTAGATGTGAGTATCGCACACATGTTCCAAGAGGGACTAATTTTCTTTTCTTTTTTGAGGCAGGGTCTTCTATGTAATCCAGCCTGTCCTGAAAATCACAAGCCTCCTTCCTCTCTCAACCTCTCAAGTGGTAAGATAGTACATGTGTACTATGACACCCAATGCTAAGAAAAATCTTCCTTTTATTATGTGTGTGCACGTGTACACATGATTACTCTCTTCTCTCACCATTTTTGACCTCCCTCCCATCGATATCAACCCCCTTACCAGTTCTTTTACCCTCCCTGAATCTATCAGCCATAGCACTTGTGTAGAGATCAGAGGACAATTATAAAGTTCATTCTCTGCTTAGACCATGTGAGTCTCAAGGATGAAACTCAGATAATCAGGCTTAATGGTAAGTTCCTTTACCTACTGTCCATCTTGGTGGCCCTGGGAAGGAATTTTCTAGATTAAGTATTTTGTCAAACTCAAATGTCTTCCCTAAGAGGTTTTGGAGAGGCAAAGCAAACAAATGAAAATTACAGGTGGGTTCTACCTCTCATTGCAGAAGTATTTACTACTTATACATTATTCACAGAGAGTGCGAGCCAGTGCCTTAACTGTATACTACCGACTATTTATCCTAATAGATTCCAATGGGTAGTATCAATGCAATGGTCCCATAGATGGGCTGACTAAACTAATGGATCATAAAATAAAACAAAAAGTTATAAATTTGGGAAAGGGGCTGGTAAAGATAATACAAAGAAGAGTATAACAGAAAGAGAAGAGAGATAAGAGAGGATGAGAGGATAGAGTAATCACACACACACACACACACACAATTTTCAAAGAAAAAAACGTAAAACCTCTTGATAATATAAGAATCAATATATCAAGTATCAAGAAAACCCAAACTCTACCAGCCAACATGAGCAAGACAAGTATGGGCAGGAAACCTCCATCATCGAGATCAAAGGTCAAGCAAATAACTGTGACAAACTTGGAAGAGACTTAGAAGAGGTAAGAAGGAAAGGAAGAACTTCATCAATATTAAAAATTAGATGAATATGTTTCCTTTAGCATACCAAAATATATAAGTCATGTTCTTTCTCCCAGAATCTGAAGCCAGGGTTTGAAGTAATGCCTAGCAGAAACAAATCTCGGGGACATGTAAACAGTCTATCATGAAGGTATATAGGAGTAGGTTCATAACACAGTACTAAAGAATTAGTTTCTAAACTGCTAGTAGCAGAAGAGCACTTGTATTACCCAATCACAGCATTTTGCAGATGCGGAAACAAGCCCAGCGGGCAGAATAGTTTGTGCAAGGCCATATAGCCAGGTAGCATCAGAATTAATTAGAAGCAGCTTTCCAGAATCCTTTTTTAGAATGTTTATCATCATAGCCAAGGAAGAACAATATAGCCAAATAAAAGAAGTACTAAGATACTTCTTTCCTGTGTGTATTCATTTTATTTCATACTTACATAATCGTGTTGACTACAAGTGTTTAAAGAATTTTATATTCATTAACTTCATAATTCTTAAATGTTTGAACTTTCAAAATAACTCAAGGTATTATTGTCACTATTTTAAGGGGGATACAAGTTAAACAAAGAGGTTAAGTAACTTATACAAGATTTAAAAAGTAGTAAACATTCAAGTTATTATATAAGCTCTAAATTGTTTAATCACTATACTATTCCATACATATGAACCATATATTACTTGTAAATGAGGTCTGTGCACAACTTCAGCTAGTGAATAAGTTAAGATTAAGTTATTGTTTATCGTGTCTTATACAATAAGCTGAAACTATCTTTAAATAGGAAGGTTTAACCCTGTATTAAGTAGTTTATATGTCTGTGAAAAGAAATGTGAAGCCATAATTACTAAAATCCAGTGTAGCAATGAGACCACACACTGTTGTGGTCTCACACACACAAAAAAATCAACAACATAATGACCACAGGTGATGCACAAATTCTAATAATAACTTCAAATATTAATCGCCTCAATTATTCAGTCCAAGAAACAGGAAGGCTAGATGGATCAAGAAACAAAATATATCTGTTGCCTAAAAGAAAAGCAGGTTTAATTATAGGTACAGCCATACAGTAAAAGGATGCACAAAAAATCAAATGGGACAAGAAAACAGCAGGTCACACATCACAATTCTAATGTCTGAAAGAAAGAGTTCAAATTAAAACTAAACAGAATAGATAAAGGGGGACACTTCATTCTAATCAATGAAAAAGTTAACCAAGAAGACATTACTACCCTAAACATATATGAACCAAACCCTGGTGTACCCTATTTCATAAAAAGAAAATGTACTGCTGGATTTAAAGACAAAGGTTGAGACCAACATAGTAAGAGTAGGGGATTTCAATACCCCACTTTTTCTAATTGGCAGGTCATCTGAACAAAATGTAAACAGAGAAACAACAAAATGAATTAACATCATACATCAAATGAACTTACCAGATATCTATAGAATATTCCATCCAAGCACCAAACAATATCCATTCTACTCAGCGGCACACAAAAGCTTCTGTAAAACAGACCACATTCTGGAACCACATTGAAATCTTTACAAATTCAAAAAAACTGAAATAGCTCTGTGTATCCTATCTGGCTACGATGCAATAAGCATTAAAATGTAAAGAAAACAAATCTCTAGTAAATAGACAAATTATGTAGATTAAACAACTCATTACCAAATGACGAATGGGTCAAAGAAAAAAGAAAGAATGAAATAAAAATTATTCCTGGAACTAAACAAAAATGAAAACACAACACAACAAAACCTCTGGGACACACTGAAAACACATCTATGAAGAAAATTTATCACTCTTAAGCCTACATTAACAACAAAAACAGGAAGAGCATCAATAAATGATTTAACAATGCAAATCAAAAATGTGGAAAAATAACAAACCAAATCCAAAAATAATTGATGGCACGAAATAACAAAAATCAGAGTAGAAATTAATGAGATAGAAACAAAAAACCCACAAAGAATCAATGAATCTAAGAACTGGTTCTTTAAAAAGGTTAGATTGACAGACTCTTGTTACAACTAACAAAAAGAAAGGAAGGAAGGAAGGAAGGAAGGAAGGAAGGAAGGAAGGAAGGAAGGAACGAACGAAGGAAGGAAGAAAGAAAGAAAGAGAAAGGACCCAAACTAACAGAATCAGGAATGAGCAGGAAAAGGTTGCAATAAACACCAAGAAAATGGATAACATTTTAAAAACCTATCCTTAAAAGAAACAGATGAATTTTTAGATTCAATCAAAATGCCAAACTTAAACCAAGAAGTCAACAACCTAAACAGACACATAGCAAATAAAAAAACTGAAATAGTAATAACCTTCCAAAAATATGTCCTTGCCAGATGGATGCACAAATATGAAAAGAGCTGCAATCGATTCTTTTTTAAACTATTTTTCAAAAAGACACAGAAGGAGCTCTCCAAAACCCCTTCTATGAAGATAGTGTAGCTATAATCCCAAAATCAGGTACAAACAAAATAAAAAGAAAACTACAGACAAAAATTCCCAATGAACACAGATTCAAAAATGGTCAATAAGATACCTGTAAACAGAATACAGGAATAGATTGAAAATAATATTGACTGTGACCAAGTTGGCTTTATCCCTGAAATGCAGGGATGGTTCAACATAGGCAAGTTAATAAATATGAAAAACCACATCAACAGACTTAAAAACAAAGATTACAAGATCATCTCAATAGTCGCTGAAAAACTTGACAAAACCCAATGCACCTTCATCATAAAAGTCCTAAAGAATATAGAGCTACAGTAGTGGTCCTCAACCTATGGGTTGTGACCTCCAGTGGAGTCACATATCAGATATCCTGCATATCAGTATTTACATCTAGATTCATAAAAGTAGCAAAATTACAGTTAATAAGTAGCAACAAAGTAATTTTAGAGCTGGGATTTACCACAATGTGAGGAATTGTGTTAAAGAGTTGTGGCATTAGAGAGGTTGAGAACCACTGAACTAGAGGAACATACCTCAACATACTAAAAGCTGTATATGAGAAGCCCACAGTCAACATCATCCTAAATGGAGAAAAGCTTGAAGCAATCTAACCAAAGTCAGGAAAAAGAGATAAGAATGTCCACGTACAGAAGAATGAAATAAGATCCATATATATTTCCATCCATAAAAACTAACTCCAAATAGATCAAAGACCTAAATGTAAAATCTGAAAATTGCTAGAAGAAAACATAGCTAATATACTACAATATATAGGTGTAGGAAAGACCTTTCTGAATAAGGCCCCATTTGCCAAAGAATTAAGACCAACAATTGGCAAGTGGAGCCTCATAAAACTAGAAAGTTTCTGCACAGCTAAAGAAACAATCAACTGGGTGAAGAGGAAGCCCATAGAATGGCAAAGAATCATTCATAGTTATACATCTGACAGAGGATACATATCCAGAATATATAAAGAACTTGAAAAACAGGATTAAAAAAAATACCAAACAACACCCATTCAAATAAAAAGCCTGGGACCTGAATAGTTCTCAAAAAAACAAAAACGGAAATGGAAATGGCTTTAAAATACCTTTAAAACTGTTCATTGCTCCTATCAATTAGGGAAATACAAATCAAAACAAGCCATCTTACCTCAGTCAGAATGGCAAATACAAACAAAACAACTGACAACAAATGCTGAAGGAGATGTGGGGAAACCCTCATACACCATCAGTGGAATCGCAAACTGGAAAAGCTACCATGGAAAAGAGTGTGAATCCTCAAAAACTAAAAATAAATCTACCAAATCACTCATCTACACCACTCTTTGACATCTGTCCAAAGACTCAATCTCCTACTTCATAGATACTTGTTCAGCCATATTTATTTCTGCCATATTTATTATTGCTAGGAAAGGGAAAGTACCAAATGTTCTTCATCTGATGAATGGATAATAAAAACGTGGTACATTATACATGATGGAATACTATTCATCTGTAAAGAAAAATAAAATCATAAAATGTGGATGGAGCTAAAAATGTTCATTTTGGATGAGGTAACCTAGACCCAGAATAACAATGTCACATATTCTTGTTCATCTGAAGTTCCTTGCTCCTAATCTCAATATGTCAGTACATAACCTGGAATAATTGCAGAAATCAAGAAAGTAAAGGTGATTATTGCAAAGGTAGTGTAGCAACAGAGAGGGGAATATCAGTACAAGTGATCTGAAGGAGGGAAGGGGAAAATAGCATCTCTAATTGGGGAGGATGGAGGGAAATAAATACAGAAAAAAAGAGGGAAGTGGGTAAAAAAAAAAAAGTAAGGTTGTCTGAAAAAGTCGTAAGACACCATACTATTGACTATCTACCTAAAACTACCTATAATACATGTAAGTCAGTGTATCCATATACATATATAGTTTAAATATTAGTATTGCCTTTGGTTGTCTTCCAGAGGTGGAAGGAGAATCCCTATTTCCGAAGACACCATGCACTTTAGAATCAGAACCAAGAGATCCTTGTGCTGGAACTGACCTGAACACCTTCTTCCTGAGGACTAGCTTTGCTGGTACTAGAAAGTGCCATGCAAGTTTCCAAAGAATGGATACAACCAACAGCCCTAACCAACTATGTCATCTATGAACCACATAATGACCATGATAGACCTAAGAGTGCAATAGTGGCATGCTTAACTTGGCAACAACTCTCTAATTGGATTTAAGATCTGCTCAACAAGAGAGATATCATACATGGTTCTGGAAACTTAGATAGCTAACCAGTGCTAGTGAAATTATGGTAACTGGAGAAGAATTTACAAACACTAGCTCACTAAACAAGCATAATCTCTAATAACAATCTGAAAACGCCCTTATATCCACAGAAAAATCTAGTCTTCAATCCTCATTGAGGAAACTCGTCTTTGCAACAGTCAGAGACCACAACAGAAAACCACAATTGATCAAATGCAGAGTTGTAGACCCCATACATCTACAAGAAAACTCCTGTATTTAAGGCTCAGGGAACGTTTTAGAAGAGGGGGAAAGAAGAGTTGTGAGACCCATGGATAAGGCAATTTTCTGTAAAGTTGTCTGTCTCCTAACAATGTCAGAAACTGCAATCAGAAAGTATCATCAACATGACTGTGAAACCATGATCTGAACAAGGACACCAACAGACATGCAAATGTCACAGGAGAAATCTCATGTGACCTCAGCCCTACATGAAGAACTACAGGCAACTAAAGAATGCTGAGAACAGAAGAGTACACAAATTGGTTATGCAATACCAAATTGTCGGCCCTAAAAACATATACATGCACATAATGTTATACAGAATGAGCAGGTTGTATTTATGGATTTAGAAATATACATAAATACAAAGAAACACAACATGAAGACGCAGACACAGAACACATAAAGACACACACACACACACAAACAATGTAGCAACAATGAAAAAGATGTCGGATTAGAAAGAGAGTGAGGACACATATATGGAGGGTTTGGAGGGAGGAAAGGGAAGAGGAAATGATGTAATTATAATCTCAAAACAGAAAAGATATTTTTAAAATAAAATAAAAGTAATTTTAAAAATATATAATTGTACAAAATTAAATCATTTTATCTCAATACTGTGATCAATTGGAGAATTTGTTAATGAAATACAAATTACCATGATCTGATTAACTGATTATAACTTATGTATATACATTTTATATATAAAAATTCTATATATGTATGTATCCCACTATACTCCTTAAAGTATCCAATTATCCAGTCCAGTGGATATATTTCCAAAATACTCTAGCACTTAAGGCTCAGAGAACATTGTGAAAGGGGAGGCAGAAAGATTTTAAGATTCAGAGGATCATGAAGTTTGCTGTGAGATTGTATCTCCTAGGAATATCAGAAGTTACATTCATAAAACCTCACCAACACGACTACCCAAATGTGAGCTGAACAAAGATGACACCAACGAAGACACCATACTGGATAGAGAAAAGCCCATAAGATTCCATCCCTACAGAAAGAACTAAAGGGAACTGAGGAAAGCTGGGTGTTCCCTGGTAAACCATATCAGTGCCAAACACACAGCCCTGAGAACATACATACAGGTGGTACTATATGGACTGATCAGGTGATATTTAGGACTATCTATGTGTGTATATACAAATTCATATATGCAGACAATAATAATTACTTAAATAAAAGAGAGAGCCATGATTTTGAAGAAGTGTCTTCAGCCTCCCCATTGATGTTCCCTTTAGTTCACAACTGCTGTCACTTTGTGGTTGGAGTTTTTCCCCAAAGCACTTGACAGAGCTCCTGTTTATACATTTTCAGTGGTGGTAGCATTATCTTTCTTTTATCCCTCTAGAATGTGGGACCTGAGCGTGGGCAACTAAGAAGGTGTACCTGAAATATGTATATAGTTAATGTCCTCCTTTTTCTTAATAGTATTGCCTGAATCAAAGATATTATTTCAGTTTCATTGTGTGGAGGAGAAACAAGGAGGCCTTTTGCCTGAGTGGTCACAATGTAGCTCAATAAAAACAATAAAAGAATGAGAAACAAAAAAAAAATCAGACTAACAAACTGTGAGGGAACTGCTCCTGTTCACAAATCATACATTTTATCACCTGACAAGGATTTATCCTGAAAATCATTTATTTTTTCATTTTAGGAGCTCTTAAGACAAAGGAGGTACAATTGCTGAATTGGATTTTCAACGGAAAGATTGTCTTTAATAAAGATTTTTCAGCAATAGAGATGTAGCTAAAGAAAAATTAGAATGTTAAATCTAAATCCTTCTTTTGGAGATTGGATATTTTGTGGAATTATTCATTATTATTTGATATCAGGAACTCTGAGATATGAAGTAGGTTTCCAGGCTATCTTTTTGCTGTTGTCATTGAGTATCCAATTCTTTTTTCCAATTCTTTTTATTTAATATATTTATTTTACATCCTGACCGCAGCCTCCCCTTCCTCCTCTCCTCCTATCCCCTACTCCCTCTGAGTACCTCAATCCACCCCTCCTCCTTGTCCACTCAGAAAAGGGCAAGTCTCACATGGGCATTAACAAAGAAGGCATATCAAGCTGCCTTAAAACCAAGCACCTCCCCCTGTATTCTGGCTGGGCAAGGCAATCCAGCATGAGGAATAGGTTCCCAAGGCAGGCTACCTTTGTTTTTTGTTTTTCTTTTTTTTTTCGGTTTTTAGAGACAGGGTTTCTCTGTAGCTTTGGAGCCTGTCCTGAAAGTAGCTCTTGTAGACCAGGTTGGTCTCGAACTCACAAAGATCCACCTGCCTCCGCCTCCCGAGTGCTGGGATTAAAGGCATGCGCCACCACCGCCCAGCCTCTTGTTTTTTTTAACAAATATTTTTAAATTTGTTAAAAAAATCAATAGTTTGTCTTGTCTTCATTCATAATCTTCTCATACATAATGCTTTACTTTAAAATATTATTTTCTGTGTAAGTGCATAAAATATAATTTATAGTAAGTATAAAACTCAATGTGAAGCTCTATGACTTCAAAATAGCTAGCCTAATAGTATAGAAGTTCACCGAAACATATAAACTTTGGGTATAGCTAATCTCATTGGGTGATGTTCTTTATTTGAAAGTTCTTTACAATAAAGTTTTAATAATTTGTTTATAACTTATTTTAATTAAAATGTATTCTTATATATAAGCACTTTACATTTCTCTCTATTACTTAATATTTCCCTTTTGTCTTGCTATGAGTTTTTTCTTAAAATTTTCAATTTGCAATAATGTTTTATGAAATTCCCAAATTAGACAAAATCATTTTCCCAATAAAAGTGATGAGAACAAGACACAGAAACTGGTCAGGAAGTTTGGGAGTAGGGACGTCCAAAAGGACCAGTCTGAATCTTGCCCTTGACTAGAAGCAGGAAATGTTCGGTCTGCCCCTAGGAATGCCAGGAGCAGGACTGCTTTGTTATCTCCTCTTAGCCTAAATGAGCTGTCCTGTTATCAAAGCTGAGTGGAACCAGCAGACCTACTTCAAGGATAGGCCCAGTGGAAGAAACAATGCATCCCCTTTCCTCACGACTCACCCTACTTACTCTCCTTGAAGCACAAAGAGGCTGAGATGAAGAACCTTGGAATCTAAGGACTGGATTTCCAAAGTACAACGGAAGAAACAATAGGAATGTAAGTTCTTAGACAAAAGAAAATATCACAGCTAAGGCAAGAAGTATAGATAAACATGATGTCTGAACATATATATTAACAATCTCGGATTCTGATACTGGAAAACTTCCAGAAAGATTCCTCCAATCTCTGTCAGGGGCCCAGAAGATCCAGGAGGAGGTTGTAAAGAATGGCTAGTTGAAAAACTGTTGTATTCATTTATTTATTTATATATGTTGCCTAGATAAACCTTCATTTTGCTGATTTACACCATCAAAACTGAAAAACTTCATATCTAAAGGTTCTAAAATATATAACAAAGGCAAGCAAACAATAATAACCCTGTACTTCCTGCTGGACTCTCTTTACCTCTGATACAGACCTGCAGGAAGGAAAATGATCACCAATTTGCCAAACTTTAAACTGCTGACAACTAGATTTTTCTCTATCCCTCAAGAATATAGTGCCTCCCCTCCCAGACTGAAACACATTTAGTCTCTCAAATCTTAGCTATGAGATGATATGATAGTTTAGTATGGACAATATTAACCTCTGTTTTCCAAGTACATCTAAATCTATAGATGATCCATTGTATACTTCCCTAATCTACCCAGTCTTTAGTCTTCTATGAAATGTCTATTAGCTGCCAAAGAGTCCTATACTATACACCAGTCCAGGGAAAATGTTGAACAAAGATGTAAAGTAGTTGCAGTTTTTTTTTAGGACAGTGGTGGCCGTACAAGAGCCTAGAGTTGGGATTCCAAGAAGATACTCCTTATACTAGCTTAGGATTTGTCTCTAGTAATATAGAGAGCCTGAAGACAGGATTGTTTGTTTGTTTGTTGACTTATTGCATCCCCTGGTGGAAGTCGAAAAACAATAAGCCATCAAGAGCAAGGTCCCATCTTAGAAAGGCCAATTTATAATTAAACACAATGTGTTCACATCTCAATGGGTACAAAGCTGAAATAAACACAACCAAGATAACAGAGTGGAGAAAGATTTATTCCCTTCAGCAGGTCATAGAGCAGTGCCCTCCATGAACAGAGAGTGCCAGGGCATTTTTATGTCTTCACAGTGAGAACTCTCTCCAAGAACTTAAATGAAAATATTTTAATAATCATAGATAACCAGTTCTGGCTAATGCACAAAGGGAGCAAGCCCTGAATAGAAATTCCCCTCTATAACTTCACAGTCCCAAGTTATGCTTTGAGTAATTAGACATCTTTTAAGAGACAGAAATTTCAAGGTTTGGTTCTTGGGACAATTGGGAAGATTTACAATGTAAAAATATTGCCATACTTATCTTGAGACAGAGCAGGGCCACTCTTCCAGGGCAGCTGGTAACCAGGATCACCCTGCCTGCCTGGCAGAATTATGCTCTTCCTGATAAGAGGCACAGCCTTGATTAGTGGCTGTCAGCCAGGGTTGTCTACACTGCCTGACAAATCTAAACTTTTCCTTTTGTGTAACTTAGGATTTTCTAAGCACGTTTATTGGCAAACTCTTTATAACATTACTTTATTACTTCAACAGAACATCAGGATTTTATTTAGAGAGTCTATATAGACTCACATAGGAGCAAGTTCAGTTAACGTTGTGGAGCACACATTTTAGAGATTAAACTGGGGCTAATGAGATGACTCTGAATGTAAAGGCACTTGTGCCTAAGCCTGATGGCCTGAGTGCAAACCTTGGAACCTACATAGTGGGAGGAAAGGGGCCCCAGTGCCTGCAAGATGCCCTCTGCTCTCTACACGCACACTGTAGCACACAAGCATCCCCAAGACACACATATAGAAAAGTAAGTGAATAAATAAATAAATGTAAAAACATATAAAAATGAAAGTAATAGACAGCAACGCCTCTGAGCATGTTCAGTTTGCACCATAAAATTTTGGCTGAACATGAAGGAAAGGATTCTTTGAACGTGCAATGACCCTGAAGGTGCTATCTCTATTCAGTGGCTAGCACAACTGACCTGATGAAACCACAATGGACTTCTCCATGCTCTACACCAGTTAAATACAAACTTTAAGAATAAGTACAGACCCCTGGGGGGAAATACCCTCATTTTTCCTGAAAATACAAAATTCCAGTCAACCTGAGTCAGAGTGCCTTTTCCTTTCTCCTATTTCTTTGTTTTCAGCATACAAAGCCCTCTGTCCTCTGTTGCCTGGGTGATCGCATTCTGTTTTGTGTAAGAGACTCCTCTATTCATGAATTGCAAATAAAAGTCAATTAGATCTATGTTTGGTGTGATTGTGTGTCCCCTCCTGCTGCAGTACAGTAAAACAAGAGCTTAGAATCCCTTTTTTTCTAAAAAGAATTGATTCCGAGGAGTGCATAGAACTAAAATTAGAGCAAAAGTCTTCCGTGTCTTCCCTCATGTTGGGTTGTCTCCTTTGTCTGAAAGCATGGAGACTGTCCTTAACCTCTTTCCCAGTCACTCTGGATTCCCAGAATAGCAGAATCTCCCCACAGAGGATTCTTAGATTCTGTCTTTCAGATGATGGAAAGGCCACAAACTGAAGTAGAGGTGATCATCTATATCAACGTGGACTACCTGGGGATACCCTGAAGGATCAGACTTTGATCGTCAGGTGCATACTTCTTACTCTCTGTTTAAACCCAAAGTTTCTCTGCTAGTAACCTGATGAAGGAGTTAGGACCACTAGACCCCCTTTTGAATTCCTTTTCTCAGTATCTACACTTGTTGGGATCAGGCGATCCTCTGCTCTTCATTACTACATATTGTGCAAAACAATGTTTTGGGTTTTTTTCAGGATGTGCATTGCCCTAAGAGATTCCATCTTACAGGCAGCTTGGAACTCCATTCTAAGGGAGGAGGAAAGTGACTGCAGCCCTCCAGCAGATCCAGAAACAGACCCCTGTTTAGTCTAATACAGACAATTAAGTGACCTATTCCTAGGAATAGAAATGGAACACAGCCTACAAGTTGGTCTAGCATCAACCAATCATTTGATCCTTAAGGATACATTAAGGACTGAGGACAATTCTTTGACTCCACAGGTACCATGATGTTGATGCAGTCTTATCAACTGCCTGTTTACTTACCTGTTTGCCCATCTTGCTCTAGAATGGTTCAGTCTTTCACCTACCAGGTAAACTTTACAATTTCACCCTCAAACTGGACTCTACTCTCTCTTGTAGCAGCTCCACACCCCCAGCATTGCCCTGGTTAATTATCTTAAATTATCTTATCAGTGCAGGCTCTCTCAACCCAGTTTTGAACCTTCATAACTCTGTTGCAGTATTATTTAACATATATGTATGTGTGTGTTTTAAATACTAGTTAAAGTATTATTTTATTTATATGCACACAAATCATATATTTATATGCACATTATAATCCATATATCATTATTTTTGATATACCAAATGATAAATATATAACTATTTAACTTTTATAAATAAATACATAGATATATTCAATGTGTTCTGTGTGCTGTGTGATATCAGTTAATAATAGTAATGAAGACTGGGATAAAAGGTATTTGCCTCAGCCAGGCTACCAAGGTATCTCCATCACCAACCCACTTTTACTTTTTCTTTTCCAAGACAGGTAGCTGACTGTGAACTTGAGATCCTCTTGCTTCAAACTCCAGAGTGCTTGGGGTTACAGGTCTGGGTTCGTACTGAAGATGGATAAAAGGTAGGTAAATAACAAGAGAGAGGACAAGTAAATAACAACTACAAAGGAAGGAAACAAGGAGAGACTAAACCAAAAAGATAAACATTTAACCAAGATCGTTAAGATTTGCTATAAAATACAGGAAAGACTCTCGGGACTCAGGAGTTACTTAAGGGCTAGAAGCTGAGAAAAGGAAGAAATTGGTGAGGGAGTAATGATTGCTAACATTCAGATAGCAGCAAGAGGAATGTAAAAAAACAAAATGTAGTAAAATCTACAAAGTATTACTTCAAGAGGAACATGGATATAAAGCACATTTTAGGGAGGCACTGTGCTGATGTGAATGCAAGAGAATTGGTGAACATGATAGGAGCATTGATAACTTCAGTCAAATGAATGTTACAGAGAAATGTAGATTTTTTTTTAAATGTGTATACACACATATGTGTGAATATAAGTGTTTGGGGGATATATGAGAAGGCTGATAAATACATACTGCCTTATAAAACTATTTAATTTGAACTTCCTAAAAGCTATTAAAATGATATCTTCCATTCTGGTAATTTTTCATAAAAATCTCAAAATGGTACTATTTATATATAAAACTCATTAGAATCAAAGTATGAAATTTTAGATTGGATAAAATGGATTTTGAAAATATTTCCTCCAATAAAGGCTCTGGGAATAAAAAATTAATTAAATTCATTTTATGGGTAACAAAATATATATTCTGTAATATATGCAATACTCATAAAATAAAATATAAGCCAGACCTGGTGGCTCATGCCTGTTGTGGGATATTTGGACATGGTGTGAAGATTTATTACTGTGATTGTTGCAATAAACTGTTGTAATAAAAAGCTGAACAGCCAAACTGGGGAGATGAAGGAAGAGGATGAGGAATCTAGGCATAAAAGAGGTGCCAAGAGACACAGAGAGGAAATGGGAGGTGCAAGATGGAAGAGAGGTGACACCACGTCATAGAACATAGATTAATACCAATGGGTTAATTAGGTTAGTTAGGAACAAACCTAAGCCATAGGTTAGGCTTTTATTATTAATAAGTTTTCAAGTCATTTTTGGGGATCTTGCTGGCAGGACAGAAAAAGATTCATTACGTATGTCCTCAATCCCAACACTCGTGGGATAGAGACAGAAAGACTTCTGTGTGCTCAGGATCAGCCCTCATAGTGAGTTCCAGGGCAGTCAGGAATATGTAGCAAGATACTATTAAAAAAAAACCCAAGGCAAAATAAAATAAAAATTAATTAAAATGTTTTATATTAATCAAAGCATCTCAAGTATCAAATAATACACACTAAATTTTTATTAGATTGACTGCTATGCATTTATCTTTCAGAAATATTCTTATATACTATATTGAGTGGTTTTGTGTGTCATCTTGACACAAGCTAGAGTCATCAGAGGAAGGAGCCTCAGCTGAGGAAATGCCTCCTTGAGATCCAGCTGTAAGGTATTTTCTCATTTAGTGATCAATGGGGGAGGGCCCAGCACACAGTGGGTGGTGCCATCCCTGGGCTGCTGGTTCTGAGTTATATAAGGTGGGTTGATCAAGCTAGGGGAAGCAACCTAGTAAGCAGCTCCCCTCTATGGCCTCTGCATCAGCTCCTGCCTTCATGATCCTGTCCTGTTTGAGTTCCTATCAGGATTTCTTTTAGCAATGATCAGCAATGTGGAAGTGTAAGCCAAATAAACCCTTTCCTCTCCAACTTGATTTTTGGTCATGGTGTTTCATCATAGCAATAGAAACCCTAACTAAGACATATACAAATGGTAAGTTTAAGTTTTTGTTTTGTTTTGTTTTGAGACAGGGTTTCTCTGTAACTTTGGAGCCTGTCCTGGAACTAGCTTTTGTAGACCAGGCTGGTCTCGAACTCACAGAGATCTGCCTGCCTCTGCCTCCCGAGTGCTGGGATTAAAGGTGTGCACCATCACCACCACCCGGCTAAGTTTTAGATTTTTATTAAGGCTGTGATATATATGAACTGACACATATGTTTGTCAAAGATCTTTATGTTATATTTTCCTTTCATGATAAAAACCATAGGATATATAATCCCAAAAGCAATAATACTCAAAATCTAGGTAAACTTACTCTGTATATAATAGAAATAGAAATGTGTATTTTGTCAATAACCACATGATATGACTTGAAATAACAGTGGTTAATATTTTGCATTTTGAGACAAATTTTAATTTATAATTGTGATACTGCAATACAAAATATATTGGTTGTTTTCCTGACCTATCCTCTTTCAAAAAAATGGGGGAAGAGGAATTTCTCAAGATTTTTATCCTGTTCAATTTAAATTTTTAAAAAGGAAGTTATTTAAAAACCAAACTGCTGGGGCTGGACAGGTGGCTCAGTTAGTGTGTTTGCTGTTTTTACAGAAGACCTGGGTTAGTTCCCAGAACCCACAAGGCAACTCACAACTCTCTGCAATTCCAGTTCAGATCCATCACCTTCTAGTCTCAGTGGACACCAGGCACATGCATGGTACACATACATGCACACATAGAACACTCATACACATAAAATAAAAATAAATAAATCTAAACAAATAGACAAGCTTTTGATGCCTGTTCAGCTGGCTTAAAGAATCATTAGTGACTGGGTTAGCCTGTGTATCTCTAAAACCATGTCTTCTACTTAATTTATACTGAGACATTATTTCAAATTATAAATTTTGGATAAAGAGTGATTAGGACTTTGAAAAATATTACCTAACCATCTAACTGCTGCAGCCAGGGCCATGCAAATCTGAGTGGCCTACGCTGCTACCCAATGCTATGGTACTGTCTGGGCCAGAGCTGCAGCTGAGGGCCATGTCTGGGTCTGTGGCCCTAATGCAGCCAGGGCTTGTGTGCTTTGTTACCATCAAAGTTCATGCGGACGCCCAAGGTCTGGCGCCATATTGGTGTCCAAGGTCCACACTGCTCCTAGGTCCATGCTGATCTGAGTGGGCCTGCACTGCCACCTGGGGCAGTGGTGACATCCAGACCCAGCTGCTGCCAAGGACCATGTCTGGGTCCGTGGTCCTACTATAGCCGGGGTCTGTGTTGAAATCTGAGGCACATGTTGCCATCAAAGGTCACACAGAAGACTGGGGTTGGAGCCAAAACCTGTGGCCTTTTTGGTATCTGGGGGCCATGCCGCAGCCAGAACCATCCTGATCTGAGTGGCCAGTGCTTCCACCCAGAGCCAGAATGTCTTCGGCCTGGGCTGCTGCTAAGGGCCATATCTGGGTCCATGGTCCAGCTACAGCTGGGTTCTGTGTTGATATCTGTGGCCCGTGTCAATTCAGGGGGCCATAAGGACCATGCATGATGAAATCAGAGCCAGTCCCATCCTTCACTGGCCCTGGGAAAGCGGGCCCCGCCTCTCACTGGACATTGCAATAAGAAAGCTGATCCCGACCCTCACGGGATAGATGACCCCTGCAATTTGGAGAGATGGACCCTATCTCTCACCACGGGGCAAGGGAGAGCTGATCCTGATTACTTGAGTGTAGGGGAGCTGGCTCCACCACCACACCTGAGGTGGGCTGCCCAATTGGTCTGGACTGACCAGCTCAGCTACCACCCAGGCCCACAGCAAGGTCTTGGGTTGGCCCACCCTAACATCTGCCTATCCCTTTTGGACCTGCTGGAGCTCATGGAGGGACTGGTCCTGTGGAACGATACCAGAAGGATATCCATGACTCAGGGCAGCTTTCAGATATTCCAGAGGAGTTTGGGTGAGGTTCCAGTGATGAAAGTGTACCAGAAGCCAGAGGCCTTGAACCAGACCAATGACTCATTACAATGAGCATTTGCTAGTGAAGTTAATTGGACAAAATGGTGTGCTGTGTGGTACACTGCTCCCAATGCCATCAGGACAAATGAACAGGTGTTGGAGAGGTGGGAAAGATGGAGAATCAAAGAGGTTTTTGCTTGGTTTTTTTGTTGTGTTTTGCTCTTGTTTTTATTTGCTTGCTTGATTTGTTTTATTTTGTATTGGTTTTGAAATTTTTCTTTAAGGGGGCGTTGCAGGAGTGAGTGAAGGATATGAGGGGACTGAGAGGTGAGCAGAATTGGGGTGCATGATGTGGAATTCCCAAAGAATCAATAAAGAAATTATGTTAAAAAACTGATAAATGACACAAAATTTGTTTTTTAATCTTTAAATATGATTTCATGTATGTATGTTGTCTCCATGTGCTTATGTTTAGATACCATTTACACAGTAATAAATTAGATTACAAGTGCCCCCATAAATTAAAGTAGTTAAATTGTCACCTGTTCCTTTTAATTAATAGTGTAACTGGAATTTATAGGGAAAAGCTCCAGCTACAGCAGCCCAATAGGCTTAGAACTTAGCTAAGAACTTGTTGAAGGAATGATTTTATGTTTTCTTAACGTAACTACTTATAGTTTCTACTTAGTTGTAATTAGGAAACTAAATCTTAATAGAAACCAGGCTTATTTTTAGACTTGTCCTTAACAAGCTGTGTCTAAGTATTAGATAATACCTTAAGTTTTAACTACAATTTTCTTCAATTCTGATACAACTGACCATCTACATGCCCAATAACTATATGTGGGGGCCAAATCCAGTGAGGATATAAGGGATAAAAGGACAACCAATATTTTGGTCCTTGTCCCTAGATCAACTAGGTCCCAGGAACAACAGTTCTCTAAAAAGATCCTATAGCTCCAACAATTCACCTGTCCTGTTGATCAGAGAGGCCACCGAGACACCAGAGCTTGGATTCTAATTAGTGTAATTCAACAAGGAGGAAAGTAAACACAGAGGAATTGTCTTCAATGCTACCAAGAGAAGTCTCTTGGTCAACAGGAATCTGACACACCCCAGCAGATGGCACACAAATGGTAGCGGAAAATCAAAGAAGGCATAAGGCTATCCCCAGTTATCTGAGAGAACTCCAAATGGCCTTACAAGTAACGCATAACAAAAAGGTTAATTTTTGGCAAAGTAGGTTGTATACACCCAATGGGGATCGATAGTCAAAAATAAAATGATTGCTAATAATATAGAACAAAAAGAACAAGCTACAACTCAGTCAGTTAGTATGGTCTCCTAAAGATGAAGTGTCCCCAGTTGTTATATTATATGAAAAGATTAGTAAAAAATTATATAAGAAAAGGCCCTTGATAAAGTTTCAACTTCCCTTCACAGAGACAGTGCCTGCAGAGCCATCGAGACTGCAAGTGACCCCTATCAAGGAGCAGTTGATTCTTCCAGAGAGGAAAGAGATGGGCAGGCATCAATCCAAAAATTCTTCCAACAACCTGAAAGGCAACATGATAACACCAGAGCCCAGCAATTATGCAACAGGAAGATCTGAGCAACCCAATCCAGAAGAAGTAGAAGAAATTGACCTTA
>JAQHUG010000094.1:858972-891886 GCA_028555095.1 Dicrostonyx torquatus
TTTAAATGTGGTCAGAAGAGTCTAGGTGGCTTGGACCTTATGTTGTGACTGACTGTGTACTCAGGGGAGTTTTCTTGTTCTGTTCCCTCCAAGGTCTCCTCCGCACTGGAGATAGATCTGAGATCACCTCCTCCCTGAAGCAGGTTGTGGTGTTGATACTAATGTCACCAAATGGATGGCTCAACTATTAGTGGATCAGCACACTTGCTGGCCAAGGGCCCTGTAGACAAAAACACAAGCTTGTTAAATGCTAGCTCCTCCGGATTGTTCCTCCAGATGTTTCTGCTGGAATCTCCAGATGTTTCTGTTGGACCCTCCAGATGTTTCAGCAGGAACCTCTAGATGTTTCTGCTGGGACCTCCAGATGTTTCTGCTGGGGCCTCCAGATGTTTCTGCTGGGGCCTCCAGATGTTTCTGTTGGGGCCTCCAGATGTTTCTGTTGGGGCCTCCAGATGTTTCTGCTGGGACTGATGCTCCAGGATCTCAGAGGCAAAAGTGCAGGCTTGGTGGATGGAGCTCGGGTTGGTGGATGGAGCTCCCTGGGACAAATAACCCCTGCTTTCCTGCTCTCACCCCCTGGTCCCCAGAGCCTTAGCCCTGGAGCCTGCTGCTTTATGAGGTTCTAGGACCCCACAGCTGGAAGGGGGATCTAGGGTGGGCTGGGAAAAAATCCAGTACCTGGGCAGTGCCTTCTGCCCAAATGACCAGAGAGTTTAGAGGAATAGAGTGACCCTGCACCCCTCCCCGGTCTGGGCAGGCCCCAGGTGGGGACAGAATTACCCCTCCAGATGTTTCTGCTGGGATTAGATCAGGGGCCCTGATGCTCCAGGATCTCAGAGGCCAAAGCATGGGCTTGGTGGATGTAGCACTGTGGGACAAATAACCCCTGCTTTCCTGCACTCTCTCCCTGATCCCCAGAGCCTTAGCCCTGGAGTCTGCTGCTTTTTGAGGTCCTAGGACCCCGCAGCTGGAAGGGGGAGCTGGGGTGGGCTGGGAAAAAATCCAGTACCTGGGCAGATCGGGCGCCAGGTGGGCACAGACTTACCCTCCAGATGTTTCTGCTGGGGCTAGATCAGGGCCTCCTGATGCTCCAGGATCTCAGAGGCAAAAGTGCAGGCTTGGTGGATGGAGTTCTGGTTTGGTGAATGGAGCTCCCTGGGACAAATAACCCCTGCTTTCCTGCTCTCACTCCCTGGTCCCAGAGCCTTAGCTCTGGAGCCTGCTGCTTTGTGAGGTCCTAGGACCCCGCAGCTGGAAGGGAGAGCTGGGGTGGGCTGGGAAAAATTCCAGTACCCGGGCAGGGCCCTGTGTCCGAATGACCAGAGAGTTTAGAGGAATAGAGTGTCCCTCCCCAATTTCTTGATATTCATTGACTGTAGACAATATTATCTCCATAGGTATGGAGATAATTTCACAAGTAATAAGACATTTTCCTTGTTCATTAAGTCCAGAGGAATAAAAACCATACCTTTGTATTTCTAATATGAACAGTGATTTAAAACAAAAAAGACCAAAGCAATTCATACAGATAAATAAGGCCATTTTACATTCTTCTCTCACAAAGTACATCCCTACCACAGCTTCTCCGCTGTCCACTCCTCCAAGTTCCTCCCCCACCTACTTTTTCCCCCCCTCCCCCACCAAGATCCACTCCTCCTTGGTTTCCTTCAGAGCAGGCCTCCCAGGGATATCAACAAAACATGGTATAACAAGTTATAATAAGAGTAGGTACAAACACCCATATCCACAATGGCTAAGTCAACCCAGTAAGAGAAAATGGTCCCAGCAGCAGGCAAAAAAAAAAGTCAGAGATACCCCCACTGCCAGTGTGGGAAGTTTCACAAGAACACCAATCTATATAACTATACATATATGCAGAGGACACAGCTCAGACCTATATAAGCTCCTTGATTGTCCCTCAGTTTCTGTGAGCCCTTATGAGCCCTGTTTAGTTGATTCTATTGGTTGTGTTCTTGTGTTGTTTTGTTTGGGATTCCCCGAGCTCTGCTAATGTTTGGTTGTGGGTCTTTGCTTCTGATCACATCAGTTGCTAGATGACACCTCTCTGATAATAATTGGACTAGGCACTGATCTATGAGTATAGCAAAATATCATTAGAAATCATTTATTGATTTTTGGCCAGCCCTATTTGATTCTTTCCTAAGTCTCCTGGGCTATCTAGACTCTGGTTCCCGGCAATCCTGCACCAGGCATGGGCTCCCTCTCATGGTATCAACTTCTGTTGGACCAGTAATTGGTTGGTCACCCCACAAGTCCCGTGCAACCATTTCCTCAGCATATCTTGTAAGAAGGATAAATCGTAGGTCAAAGGTTTTATAGCTAGATTGGCATCTCCACCAATAAAACTTTGCCTGGTTACAGAAGATGGTTGGTTCAGGCTCCACATCCCACATTACTAGGAGTCTTCACTAGGGTCACCTTCATGGATTCCAGGGAGTTTCCATTATCTAAGGTTTCATCATAGTCCCCCCAACAATGCTCCCCAATTCTTGTCATCTCTCCCCATACTCTCTCCCTCCATCCATCCTCCCACCAATTTATCCTGACTGTTCCCACCCCCACCTGCCCCAGTATACCTGAAAAATCTATTCCATTTCCCCATCCCATGGAGATCCATGCATCCCCTTTAGTATTATTTAACCTCTCTGGGTCTGTGTATTGTAGCATGATTATCCTTTACTTTATAGCTAATATCCACTTATGAGTGAGTGCACACCATGTTTATCTTTCTGTGTCTGAGTAACATCACTCAGGATGATTTTTTTTTCTAGCTCCATCCATTTTCTTGCAAATTTCCATGATGTCATTTCTTTAAAAACTGAGTAATAGTCTATTGTGTAAATAAACCACATTTTATTTATCCAATCTTTGGTTGAGGGATATCTAGGTTGTTTCCAGTCCCTGGCTATTACAAATAAAGCTTCTATGAACATAGTTGGGCAAGTGTCCTTGCAGTAGGACAGATTATCTTTTGGTATATGCCCAGGAGTGGTATATAGGTGGGTCTTAAGGTAGATAGATTCCCAACTTTCTAAGAAACTGCCATGTTGATTTTGTAGTGGCTGTACAAGTTTGTGTTCCCACCAGGAAATGAGAAGTATTTCCCTTTACATCCTCTCCAACATGAGGTGTCGGTGTGTTTTTGATCTTAGTCATTCTGACAAGTGTAAGAAAGAATCTCAAAATCATTTTGATTTCCATCTTCTTGATGGTTAAGCATTTTAAACATTCCTTAAAAGAGCTCCTTAGCTTTCAGAGATTCCTTTATTTAGAATTCTCTATTTAATCTCTACCCCATTTTTAAATTATTTGATGTGTTGGATTATTTGGTGTGTTGATTTCTAATTTCTTTCTTTCTTTCTTCCTTCCTTCCTTCTTTCTTTCTTTCTTTCTTTCTTTCTTTCTTTCTTTCTTTCTTTCTTTCTTTCTTTCCTTCCTTCCTTCCTTTCTTTCTTTTATCAAGATAGGGTTTCTCTGTACCTTTGGAGCCTGTCCTAGAACTCTGTCTGTAGACCAGGCTGGCCTCTAACTCACAGAGATCGGCCTTTCTTTGCCTCCTGAGTGCTGGGATTAAAGACATGAGCCACCATGGCCCAGTGATTCCTAATTTCTTGAGTTCTTTTTATATTTTGGAGATTAGCCCTCTGTCATATTTAGATAAAAATCCTTTCCAATTCTGTAGGCTGCCATTTTGTCCTATTTATAGTGTTCTTCCCTTAGAGAAGCTTTTCAGTTTCATGAGGTCAGATTTATTAATTGTTGATCTTAGTGTCAGAGCCATTGGTGTTCTGTTCAGGAAGTTGTCTCTTGTGTCAATGAGTTCAAGGCTATTCCCCACTTTCTCTTCTATGGTTTTATATTGAGGTCTTAGATCCACTTGGACCTGAGTTTTGTGCAGGGTGATAGATATGGATTATTTGCATTCTTCTACATGCCAACATTCAGTTATGCCAGCACCTTTTATTGAATATGGGTTTTTTTCCATTGTATAATTTTGGCTTCTTTGTCAAAAATCAAGTGTCTATAGGTGTGTGGATTTACTTCTAGGTCTTTGATTCAGTTCCATTGATCCACGTGTCTGTTTTTATGATGATAGCTCTATAGTAGATCTTAATATTAGGGACAGAATACCTCCAGAAGTTCTTTAGTTGTTCAGAGTTGTTTCCGCTATTCTAAATATTTTTCCTTCAATATGAAGTTAAGTATTGTCCTTTCAATGTTTGTAAATAATTGTGTTGGGATCTTTATGGGTTTTGTATTGTATCTGTAGATTGTTTATGGTATCATGGCTTTTACTATGTTGGTGCTACCTATCCATGAGCATGGAAGATATTTCCATCTTCTGACATCTTCTTAAATTTCTTCCTTCAAATACTTGACATTTTTATCAGACAAGTCTTTCACTCACTTTATTAGGGTTATCCCAAGATATTTTATATTGTTTGTGACTATTGTGAGGAATTTTTCTCAGTCCATTTTCCATTTTTATACAGGAAATCTATTAATTTTTTTTTTAGTTAATCTTATATCCAGCCACTCTGTTGAAGGGGTTTATCAGCTGTAGGAATTCCCAGGTAGAATTTTTGGGGTCATTTATGTGTACTATCTTATCATTGGCAAATAGTGATACTTTGACTTCTTCCTTTCCAAATTGTATCCTCTTGATCTCTTCAGTTGTCTCATAGCTCTAGCTAGATTTTCATGTACTATATTGAATAGCTATGGAGAGTCTTGTTCCTGATTTTAGTTGAATTGCTTTGAGTTTCTCTCCATTTAATTTGACATTGACTATAAGCTTTTTGTAAATTGTCTTTATTATGTTTAGGTATGTCCCTATTATCTTGGATCTCTGCAGGACTTTTATCATTTAGGGGTATTAGACTTTGTTGAAGGCTTTTTCAGCATCTAATGAGATGATCATGTGTTTTTTTCTTTTAGTTTATTTATAAGGTGGATTACATTCACTGCCTTTTGTATGTTGAACAAGCTCTGCATCTCTAGAATGAAACCTACTTGATCATGGTCAATGATCTTTTTGATGTGTTCTTAGATTCGGTTTCAGTATGTTTGCATCTATGTTCACAAGGGAAATTGGTCTGTAATTCTCTTTCTTTGTTGACGTTTTGTGTGGCTTAGGTATCAGGGTGATTTGGCCTCATAAAATGAATTTGGCAATGCTTCTTATGTTTCTCTTTTGTGAAATAATTTGGGAAGCTTTGGCAATAACTTTTCCTTGGAAATCTGGTAGAATTCAGCTGCAAAACCCTCTGACTTTGAGCTTCTTTTTGGTTGGGTCACTATTAATAACTGCTTCTATTTTATTAGGGGCTATAAATTATTTAAATTGTTTATATGACCTTGATTTAACATTGGTAGGTGGTATTGAGAAAATTATCAATTTATTTTAGATTTTCCAATTTTGTGAAATACAAGTTTTTAAAGAATATCCTATGATTCTTTTGGATTTCCTTGCTATCTATTACTGTGTTCCCTGTTTTGTTTCTGATTTTGATAATTTGGATATTCACTGCTTTCATTGTGTCCCATAAATTTGGGTATGTTGTTCATTCATTTTCAATGAATTCTAGGAAGTCTTTAATTTAGTTCTGCCTCAATCTAGTAGTCATTCCCTAGAGAGTTGTTCAGTTTCCATGAGTTTGTAGGCCGCCACTGCCAGTAAACTAATGCCCAACATGTATAAACTCAAAGCCTACCATATGTCCAAATTCTTAGTGTATGAATGAACAAATTCCCAACAAGGACTGAGGATGCTGGGAGAATAGGTTGGGTGCAGCTCCTGCTTGTTCTCTGCTGAAGAAACCTGGATAACTCGATATGTGACAGGCAAGAAAATTAGCTAGCTTGTTGCTACTGGGTCATTTACCAAATCCTTACTTCTTTCCTTGAAATTTCATCATCATAATTTACAGATATAGTAGTGGTAGAAGGAACACCCTAATGATAGCATCTTACTCCACAAGCACTCTGTCAATTGAAAGACTAGATTTCTAACTATGCATCCCTTGTTTTCCATCAATGCCTATCTCTTCTGTTGAGTGAAGATTTATTTAGCTGCCTAAAGGAAGTCTTGCATTCCACAATGACCCAAGAGTGGCAATAGCCCTAACCTCTGGAGTACCCCTAGAAATTCTAACAAAAGTGAATACTACTGGCTAGGATATGGGGAATCCCTGGAAAAATCTTGAGAACAAAGCATTGTCTGGCAACTGTCCCTATACTCTTTTATCTCAAGTCCCTAAGTCTATTAAGTGATATAATATTACACTTAAAGAATGTCTTTTTATTTCTTTGTACCCAGTTCTTGGTACTTGTTTGCTTTTGAATGGGGAATTGAACAGTCCTATACTTTTCAGGTTAGTCCTCAACTTTTTGCTAAGATACTATAAGAAACTTTTAGAAATCTAGTTTTGTAAAGGGGGCCATTCTGTGATATATAGGTAGTATTTTTATATGTGGCCCAACAAGAGAAAGTTCATATCAAAATACCATAAGAGTCCTAAACTTCCTAGTCTCTTAAGGTTATAAAATCACCCACAAAATGGCCCAAACAACATTGCAGACAGTGTAACATTTAGCATAGATTTTAACTCTGTGACACAATTATACCAACCTTGAGTGAGAGACATAATTGTGTTCATTCCATCAAAGACAAAGAGATAGCTTTGTTCTTTTGCAGGGATGGTTGTATTTTGTTAAATCTATATTCCTAAGTTTAGGTTAATGTCAAAATCTCTCTATGAGGTTATCCAGGGTCCTTAACTGTGATGGTCAACTTGTGCAATCCTCTAATCAGGTAAGCAGGCTTTTACAGAAGCCCCCAAACTGGACATGCCCAACCTCCATTTTTTTTCTTGTAATTTGTGACAGAAAAACAAGGTCTTGCCTTTAGGATGTCAATTTAAAGCTTAGGGATCAGAACTGGGCCTGTAGCACATATTTCAAAGAAATATATTGTAACATTAGGGTGCCTTTTTGTCTAAAAGCTGTGGTAGCCACAGTAATGCTAGTCTAAAAAGGAGCTCCTTTGTCTAAGAGCAGTGGTAGACATGCACGACACTGCTAATCTGAGAAGTTTCTAAGTAGTCATTGTGGAAATCATTAGAGGCTCTTGGACCCTCATTATATATAGGGCATGCTATAATTAGATGAGCATGGATGGTTAACTTGCCTCTTAGGGCCACTTTCATTGTGTCTCACAGGTTTGAATATGTTATGTCTTCATTTTCATTCAATTATAGTAAATTTTTAACTTATTTCTTAATTTCTATTTTGACCCAGTTTTCATTCAGACATAAGTTGTTTAGTTTCCATGAGTTTGTAAGCTTTCTGTTGTTTCTTTTGTTGTTAATATCTAGCTCTAATGCCCATGGTGGTCATATAGGATGCACAATATTGTTTCAATTTTCTTGCATCTGTTGAGAATTGTGTCTTTGTTGAGACTTGTATGTGTTCAGTTTTGGAGAAAGTTCCATGAGGTGCTGACTAGAAAGTATGCTGTGTTTAGGTGAAATGTTCTATAAATAATAGCAGGTCCATTTGATTTATGTTGTTATTTAACTCAGCAATTCTGGGCATTTTTATTTGGATGACCTGTCTTTTGGTGAGAGTAGGGTAGTAAAGTCTCCCACTATCACTGTGTGAAGCTTAAGTTGTGATTTTAGCTGTAGTAGTGTTTCTTCTATGAATTGGGGCTCCCTAAGCTTGTTACATAAATATTTAGGATCCCAATATCGTCTTCATAGAATTTTTGTTTGGTGAAGTAAGTAGAGTCCTTTGCTATATTTTATGATTAATTTAGTTTTGAAGTCTAGTTTGTTACATATTAAAATAGCTACACTAGCTTGCTTCTCAGGTACATATACTTGGAAAATCGTTTTTCCAGCATTTTACTCTGAGCTAATGGCTATTCTTGATGTTGAGGAGTGTTCTCTTATGCAGCAGAAAGATGGATCCTGTTTTATAATTCTGTCTGGTAGTCTGTGATTGAGACCACTGATATTGAAAGTTCTCAATAAGCAGTGATTGTTGAGTCCTGTGATTTTGGTTTTTTGGTGCTGGGTTTTCCCTCTTTTGATTTGCTGTTCTGGACTCATTTATTCCTTGTGTTTTCTTGGGTGTGCTTAACCTCTTCATATTGAAGTTTTCCTTGACATACGTTCTGTAGAGATGTATTTGTAAATACATAATGCTTAAATTTCATTTTATCATTGAACGTTTATCGTTCTCCGTGTATTATGATTGGAGACAGGAACTACAGATTAGAGAGAACACGTGGTGTTTGTCTTTCTCGATCTTGCTTACCTTGCTCAATATAATATTTTCTAGTTCTAGCCATTTACCTACAATTTGCATGATTTTCTTTACCCATTCTTCAGTTGGAGGACATTCAAACATTTTCAGTTTCTTAGCTATTATAAATACAGCATCAATGAACGTGGCTGAGCAAGTATTATGGAGTCGGGTTTGAGTCCTTTAGAAATATGCAAACAAGTGTATTAGCTTGGTTATATTGTCAATTTATTTTCAGCTTTTTGAGAATTTGCCTTACCAATTTCCAGAGATGATATATCAATTTGCAAGCCCACCAACACCTCATCAACATTTGTTGTTAGTTGTTTTTTTGTTTATTTGTTTTTTGTTTTGTACCGTAGCTCTTTAGTCTGGAGTGAGATGAAAACTCAAAGTACAATTTTATATCATTATGGGCTGAATAAAACTTCCTTGTATATAGTATTAATTTTGTTTGCTTGTCCCGACAAGATCTCTTTCTGCAGTCTGAGCTCACCTCAAACTCATGATCCTGTTGCCTTGTCCTCCCTGTTCAGAGATTACAAGAATGTGCCAGTACGTCTAGACTATATATGGTATTCTTAATTGAACTGTTAATTGTGTTAAGCCTTAGGACTCTTTGTTCTTGTCCCTTTATGCCTGTACAGTTGCTGTTGAGAAATATCTCATTCATTTAAAGGGGATATTTTTAAACGCAACCAGGGATTTTCTTTAGAGATTTAGAAAATTTGACTTTTATATGATGTGGAGAAAATTCTTTCTAGTCACAAATTTGATAGTTTTGCAAGACTCCTTTACATTCATGTCAATATCTTTCCTGAGATTAGAAAAATTCTGGTATTATTTTATTGAATTTTTTTTCTGCCATTAGTTCTTCTCCACACATTTGCAGCAGCTTCCTTTCTCTTCCTTGTTTTGTTTTGTAGTCAAGAGGCCCCTTTTCTCCATTATGTGTTTTTTGCTGCACTATAATCTGTTATCTGATCTCAGGCCCATAGAGGAGCATGTGACAAAAATCTAGCACAATATAAATGAACTTTCACTGACAATTTTGACAGCAACTAAAAGTCTAAAATGCTAACAGAAAAATGAGTAATAGAGGTTTCTGTTAGTAATGTTTCAGGTAGAAATGAGGACTTCCATTTGAAATGTATAGAAAGTTATCTTCCTTAAATTATAGTAAAGAATTCAAAAGCATTTAGCATACATCATCAATCATTTTCAGTGCTGAGCTTAAAGGTGATGGAGTAACTTACTTTTCAGAGGAATGTCCACCATAGCACAGAATTCAGGCTCTAACATGGGTATTACTCACTACTTTCTGTCAAATTTATAGACAGAAACAATAGTACAAAGTGAAAAAGAAATATTTGAAAATTTTGAAATTTGACTTAAAAAACAGCATATAAGCCAGTAGTTCAAGGCCAGCCTGGGCTATAAGACCAGGACAGGCTCCAAAGCTACAGAGAAACCCTGTCTCGAAAAACCAAAAAATAAATAAATAAAATAAAGAACATGTAAAAATATGGCCAAGAAAAGATGCAGCGTTACTATACTTTGAAATTTCATAAATCTATCCTTTCCATTGTGCCTCTCTGCTTCCTGTTCATGGAGGGAAAAACAACCTCTCGGCTGCTACTCCTGCACCATGTCAGCCTGTCTGCTGCCATGAAGGTAGGTGATATTCCTCTGGAACCATAACCCCAAAATAAACCCTTCCTTCTCTAAGTTACCTTGGTCATTGGTGTTTTATCACACCAAGAGAAAAGTAAGCAATCCACAAGTTGGTACTAGGAGGGGAGTCTTGCCCTGAGAGCAGTCTTCCCTTTATTCCAATGCAGATTTGTCCTTTTCTTAAGCTAATCTCTTTATCTCTTTCAGAACCAGCCTTGGTTTCAAAAGATAATTTCTGGTGCTCTTTTTCTCTTGAAACTAAACATTGTGTATTTACTTTTGGCCCACTTGCTCTTTTCACTGTAGACTTGCATAATGATTACTAATAACCACACGAGAGAGCCAATATTAGGCTGTCTTGGAAAAAAACTCCATCAAACAAGTTAATTCATTCCTTCTTAATTAAACTTCAGACAAATTCTTAGGACAAAGGCAAAAAGCATCTACATTCTTTGCCAAAATATCACAAGAACGGCCTCTAGTTCCATTGCTATTGAAGTCTTTGCTTCTCTCGGAAGTCTCTTGAGATGGGCTTCCACAGCCACATAGCTCTCAGCACCTTCTTCCAGGTCCTACTAGGATGGCCCTTCAAGGCCTGCTTACAGCATTTAACCACTTTTCTAGTCATTAAAAAAAAAAAACCTACACACCAAAAAAACAAAAAACAAAACATGGTCAGGTCTGTCATAACAATGGCCAACTTTCTGGTTAATAAAAATTCTATAAGAACTATTAGAGTGACATTTTGAATTAAGACTCACTAAACTGAAATCTTTGCCTTTGCTGGAGTCAGTGGTACTGGTCAGCTGGGGCTAAAGAATAAGCTGTGATTAAGAAGAAATCTGCCTCCAAACTGTATGCTTGACTTTGTTGACTCCCCATGGGAAGCCTCACCCTCTCTGAGGAGAGGTGAGGGGGAGGGGGAGGGAGCAGGAGTTGGAAAGGGAGTGGGACCTGGGATTGGTATGTAAAATTTCAATCAAATAATAATAAAATACTAGATAGGAAAAAAAAAAAGAAGAAACCAACATCACTTTGAGGAGTATTTTTCTCGGGGTCAGCACACAGAAGCTGTGCTCCAGAGAGACCTGAGGCTGCATCTCATCCTGGCAGACAAAAACTTTCCCAGGTGGTACTGGTTTTGAAGGCAGGAAGAGGTCTCATGGAGGGCAGCTCAGGCTCAGCACTGTGAGGGGCCAGGAGATGCTACTTTTGGAATGTGCAGCCTCACTTGAAGTAGAAACTCCAGGATTGAAGAGATCATGGAGAGAAGCTGAGGCTTGGCCCATATGGCAGAGCAGTACCGGCAGGAAGGCCTCGAGAGGGCAAGAAACCTTGAGAGGCCATTGTTTGATGGTGACCATGAAGCCAGAAATATTTTGGAAACCAAAGATGTTAGAGGTGCCAGAGCTGTGGGGTATCTGCCAAGGAGAGCTAGTGGAGGTTTTCAAGTCAGTTCTGTCTTTGAGCCTCCGGGTCCCATGTCCCAAGTGCATGGTGTCTTCAACAATAGGGACTTATGGTCAACCTCTGGGAGGTAAGCAAGGGCAGCAGCAATAGGCTATAATGTTAGGAGGGAGCCTTGGACTTCCCTGACCAACAACTGGAAAGGAGGCTTCTCTTGCCTGGTATTGGGGCTTTTGTTGATAGTTTGTGGCTCTTGGAGGGAACACTGTCAAGTTAGCGGGAATTTTTTCATTTAAACTATAAACATATATGTATACATATAGACTTACATGTATTATGTGTAATTTGAGGTAATTACCATTGCAACCATTTGTATTCAAAGATGGGCACGATAATTTTTTTCAAGATAGGGTTCCTCTGTTTAACAGCTCTGGCTGTCCTGTAGTTTACTCTGTAGATCAGGCTGGCCTCGAACTCACAGAGATCCACCTGTCTATGCCTCCCAAGTGCTGGGATTAAAGGCGTGCACCACCACCACCCAGCATGGGCATGCTAATTTCCAAAGTTTTTTGTTTAATGTTATTGCTAATTGAGTTACTATTGCTCTTTCTTCTACTCTATTAGCATTAGGGATTTGCTTATTTATTGTGTTGGATAGGATGAATTCTTTTTTACTTCTCATTTGTTTATTCTTCTAATGAAGTTTATCCTTTTCCTATAGTCTTGTAATTGAGACTATGTTACTGCTTTTGTGTATAGTATTGTTTTGAGTATTTTTTTGCAGTAGTGGCTTTGTAGTTCCAAACTGTCTTAGTATATGTTTGCTTTGAGACATTCTTATTTCACCAAGTCATCTTAAACCATAGTTATGGTGCTGATAGCAATCTTGGTTGGCAATTATTTATATATGACTTGAAATATACAATTTCATGCTATCCTGGCTCTGATGAGAGAGCTAACATTATTCTGATATCTTCACCATTTGTAAATGAGTTGATATTTTCCCTTACAGCTTTTTATTTTTTTATATTCAAATATAATTACCTCACTTCCTCTCTTCCCTTTCCATCCTCCATTCCCTTCCACGTTGCCTCCCTCCAACTTCTCTGATGTTTCCCTCACTCGCAAATTAATAGCTTCTTTTACTTTGATTATTGTTACATACATAAGTATATGTGTATATATAGGCACAAATATATAAATACCATCTATGAAGTCTGTTTTTGTTATGTATAACAGGAAATTAATGCCTTAAGAGGGGTTAATTCTCCCTCTCTCAACAGTCCTGTACTTCTTTTGTCTAGAGGTGGAACCCCATTAGCTCCCCTCACTCCGTTCCAAGTTAGCATGCCTATTGTTTATGGATCTTAGAAGATAATCCAGTACTTCTCTTAGAAATTTAAATATTTTCTTTACTTTGTATTTTTTACATCTCGACTATATGTCTATTTTCAGTTCTTTTAATTTCCATATTAAGTTTTTAGTGCCACTTGTGTTAGATGTCCATTTCTCTCTCAAGATTTGGAGTCTATTAGACAATAACTTCATTAAACAAAAGAGCTATGCCTTTAGTTTTTAACAGTGCCTTCTTCTACCCCATAGTTCTCTGGATTGTGTCACAAAGTTTTTGAACATTATAGTCATGTTAACTTATTTTTTCTTTAGTGACGTCTGAATGTAAATGAATCTTTACCTTATCCTTTATCTATTATATTTATTCCTCTGCTTGATATTTTCTGTTAGTGGTGATTTTATTGTAATTTTTATGATTTTTTAATTAAAATGTAATTATGTCATTTTTCTTTTTTCCTTTCCTCTTTTCACTCCTTCCCATGGAGCCCTTCCCCCTATTCCCATTTTAAATCATGATCTCTTTTCTCTGTTATTTTTACACATATATACACAATGTTTATATAAAAGCCTAAATATATAACTACAACCATGTCAGTTCATTTAGTGTTACTTGTGATTTAGTGTTACTTGTGATTTCAGGGCTGACCATTTGGTATTCAACAACCATTAGGGCCTCATAACTGTGGAAAACTATTTCTTATGTGCCCAGCATTCCTTAATTGCCTGTAGTTCTTTGTTTATGGATGGGACCTTGTGAGATTCACCACTTCCATGTTAGCAAGGCTTTTGGTGCTATATATCTTCAGGTCTTGTTTCAATAGCTAAACTGTGTTTCTATTTTATCGATTAGCTCTTTCATTCAAGAATTTCTACTCAGTTCTTATTGAGAATCTTAAGTTCCTTGAATTTTTATCTGTTTTTTAATTTCTTCTCCATATTTCTGGCTTTTACACCTACTTGGTAAATTGACTGGAAGACCAGTCGAAGACACAAAAACAATGTTTTGATAATAACCCTTGTGTTAGCAATCACTAAGAAATATATAAATCACCTGAAGTCTGCAAACCCTCTTTGTGCATAAGCCAGCTTTCCTGAGTAAGCCACTTCTGCCATTCCCCTACCTTTAGCTCAAACTGTCACTATCTGTAAGTCCATGAGCCTAGTTCTAGACCCACAACCCATGAATCATCTTTGTGCAAGGGACACCTTTCCTTGGTAAGCCACTCTTCTCTTTCCCTTCCCTTTCCCCAGTCTGGCACCATCTGCAAACCTACAAGTCTAGTTACAGGACTGTGACCATGAACACATTCATCATTTATGAATGCCCCTTGTCTGGCGTAGCTCTAGACCCATAGTTTGGGAACCATCCTCTTCTGGTCCAATTAAACAGTTTATCTACAAGCTTTACCTGGTTAAACTCAGGCCATACATCTCCTATACTGGTCCAGTATGAGGAAGACTACATTATCACATCAGAAATTCAAGCAAAGAAAGAAGTCTACATCCCTAGGTCAAATCACAAAAATGAAGCAGCATGACCTCCATTAAATCTACTAGGCCTATAGAAGTGTTCTGTAATAAGAACTACTTAGATGAATTCCGGGACAGATAATTCAAAGAACAATCACACATTTTATCAAAGAATTCAAGGAATTTAAAGAAGACACAAACAAATACATCCTTGAACTCCAAGAGGTTAACAGCATGAGTCATGTCCAAGAAAGTTTAAATACACACCTGAATAAAATAATAAAGATAATCCAAGATTAGTAAAGCATAGAAACATCCAAGAAAATATAAGTTCAAATAAAGATGGAAATGAAAAACTCAGCATCACAATTAGAAAATTTGGGGAAAGTTTTAGAAGTAGAGTGAATCAAGCAGAACATAAAGCATCAGAACTCGAGGATAAAGTACAGGATCTAGATGAAATAAGCAAGGAAAGGGGGAAAGCCAGAATAGGAACATGCAGGAAATGTGAGACGACATCAAAAGACCAAATCTTTGAATTATAGGCACAGACATGGGAAAAGAATCCCAAGTACAATGGCATTGAACAGAGCTAAACAAGTTCATAGAAGAAAGCATCCACTAAGGAAAGACATACCCATTCGGACAAAAGAACACAGAAACCCGACTACATAAAAACCAAAATAGAAACAACCCATGATATACCATAGTCAAAATGCTAAATATACAAAACAGAGAAAAAGTATTAAAAGCTGAAAGAGAAAAATAACACAAGTCATGTATAAAGGAAAACCTATCAGATTTAGTACCTGATTTCTTGATGGAAACTCTGAAAGCCAGAAGAGCTTGGAGAATTCACTCCAAGTTCTAAAAGATTTTGAGTGACAACATAGATTACTGAACCCAGGTAAACTGTATGCCAAAGTTGAAAGAGAAATGAAAACTTTCCACAATCCAAACAGACTAAAACAAACATCTGAAACAAACCTAAACAAATAAAAAAACTGCTACACAGAATATTGGAAGCAATATTTTGAATTGAGAAGAATGTGCACACCAAAGAGTCTAGAAAGCAAACAAATGAAGTTATATGTTGAAGAAAAATAAGCCATAACTAAGAACACATGCCAGAAAAAATAAAAATGGCTGCAATATACACATTGTTTTTAGTAATACCCCTAAATATTAATGGGCTCAGTTCCCCAATCAAAAGACACAGGCTAGCCAAATGGATTAGGAAAAAAATAATTCATCTACCCTTTGTCTACAAGAAGTTCATCTCGGATTTAAAGATAGGCACAACCTTAAAAGTAAATGGATGGGAAAAAAGTATTCTAGGAAAATAGTATCAAAATCCTAATATCTAACAACAAAGACTTTAAATTAAAACTAGATAGACAGTAGGCCAAACTAAGCAAAAGGAAGAAAGAGATGACTCAAATTAAACAGAATCAGAAATGAACAGGAAAACATTAAAAGAGACACCAAAGAAATACAGAACACTATAAAGGAATATTTTAAAAACCTGTACTCAGGCCGGGCGGTGGTGGCGCACGCCTTTAATCCCAGCACTTGGGAGGCAGAGATAGGCGGATCTTTGTGAGTTCGAGACCAGCCTGGCCTACAAGAGCTAGTTCCAGAACAGACTCCAAAGCCACAGATAAACCCTGTCTCGAAAAACAAAACAAAACAAAATAAAATAAAATAAAAACCTGTACTCCATTAAGTTGGAAAATCTAAAGGAAGTAAATAAATAAATTTATTAATCATCCAAACTACAAAAGTTAAGCCAAGAATGTACCAACAAACAAAACAGAACCATAGCAAAGGAGAGGATTGAAACAATAATAAAAAAATCCTTGCAACTAAAAAAGATTCAGTTCCAGTGGAATCACAGCAGAATGCTACCAGATTATAAAAAAAATTACAACCAATCCTTAAACTCATAAAAATAGAAGAGAAAGATCATTTCTAAACCAGTTCTCTGAAGTCAGTTTTACTCTAATACCCAAACCAGGTAAAGACAGAACAAAAACCCAAAACTACAGACCAATATCCCTATTGAACATAGATGCAAAAATCCTCAAGAAAATACTAGCAAACTGAAATGCAGGGTAGTTAAAAAATGTAAATCAATAAATATTATAAATCATATAAGTGGACTAAAAGACCAAAGTCACATGAGCATCTCAATGGATGCTGAAAAGGCCTTTGACAAAATCCAAAATCCGTAATAAAAGTCCTAGAGGGAACATATCTAAACATAATAAACATATATATATCCAACCCCTAGCCAACTTGAAGCAATCCCACTTAACTCAGGAATGAGACTGAGCTGCCCCCTTTTCAATATAGTACTGGAAGTGTTAACCATAGCAATAAGGAAATTAAAGGGATACAAACAGAAAAAGAAGTCAAGTTATTCCTATTTGCAGATGATATGATATCATTACATAAGAGATTCCCAAAATTCAACCAGAAAACTTCTAGAAACAATCAACAGTTTCCTCAAAACAACATAAATACACTGACAGTGATACAGACATACTTGGAACTACAATAGTATTAAAGACAATGCAATATTTTGGAATAAACTTAACCAAGGAGGTGAAAGACCTCTACAAGGAAAACTTCAAATCTCTGAAGAGGAGACTAAGACACTGAAAATGGAAAAATACCTTGTGTTTATGGACTGGTAGAATTAACATTGTGCAACTGGTCATCCTACCAAAAGCTATTTATATATTCAATGCAATCCCAGTAAAAATACAACATTCTTAACAGAAACAGAAAAAAAAATCCTAAAATTTATGTGAAAAAAGAAAAGACCCAAAAATAGCCAAAGCGATCTTGAGTAAAAGTAATACAAAAGGATTGCTAGTCCAGACATCAATATCTTGTAGAACTATAGTAATAAAAACAATGATACTAGTATTGCTAGACCACTGAAATAAAGTATAAGACCCAAATATGAATACTCACAACTACAGCCATCATATTTGACAAAGAGGCAAAAACCCATGCACTTAAGAAAGATAGTTTCTTCAAGGGCTTGGGGAACTGAATGTCCACATATAAAAGAATGAAATTAGACCCACATCCATGGTCTTACACAAAAATCAGTTCCAAGTGGAGCACAGACCTCAACTTTATGCATGAAACACTCAAATTACTACACTCAATATATAGCAACAATCAACTGAGTGAAGAAGAAATCAATAAAATGGGAGAGAATCTTTTCCTAGTTATAGATCTGGCAGAGGATTAACATCCAGAAAATACAAAAAAAATCCCTCAGGAAACAGAGTCAAGGAACTAAATGTTCTAATTAGAAATAGGCTAGCTATCAAAACAGAGTTCTCAATATAAGAAATAAAAATGACTAAGAAATAGATCAAAGTATTCATCATACATAGGGATCAGGGAAATGCAAATTAAAGCAACTCTGAGATTTCCTCTCACCCTAGTAGAATGACTAAGATTAACAAAGCAACTGACAACATCCTGGGGAGCTTGTCCAGGAAGAGGAAATGGCCACTGTCAGTGGGAATGCAAATTGCTACAGGCACTCAAGAAATCTATGAAGAATCTCCCAAAGATAAACAAACAAAAAATAATCTACCATAAAATCCAGCTATACCAGTCCTTGGCATATACCCAAAGGAGTAGACATCTTACTCCACAGACACTTCCTCAGCTATGTTCATTGCTGCTCTATTCACAATAGCCAGGGAATGGAAACAACTTAAATGTCTGCCAACAGATGAAAGAATAATAAAAATGCTGTGCATACACACAGCCTAATACTCAACACAACACACTACTACTCTTTACTCTGTAAAGAAATATAAAATCATGGCATTTGCAGGTAAATGGATGGACCTAGAGACCAGAAAGCCTCATGTTGTCTTTCGTCCGCAGTTTCTTGCTCCATATCCTCAGATGTGAGTACACAACATGGAGTAAGCAGAGACACCGGGTATGTATAAAGAGACCGTAGAGGGGTGTAGGGAGGGGAATAGCAGGATACAGATAGCATGAAGTAGTAGGAAACAGAACAACGGTGAGGGCCTCTAACTGGGGAGATGGTGGGGAGGTCAATAAAGAAAAAGGAGAAACAAGAGACAAATAACACCAAGGTTGTTTGATAAAGTGTCAAGGAATCACTATTTTAGATTTACATAAAATTATACACTATGCATACAAGTATGTGTAGGTACACATATACACATATATGCATATTAAACAAAGTTAAGGTACTTAAGCTAGCAATGCTCTTTAGAAGAACCATAGGTAAACAAAAACCCTGGTATCAAACATAAGACTCCTCCCTTGGATAGATTGGTAAGACAGTCCATGTGACTCCCTTTTGCCTCTAGGAGTTTAGAATGAGACCCTATTACTGAAAAAATCATACACATAGGACACAGGACTTGGATGAGTCAAACTGGATCTGACCTTAAAGCCTCTTCCCTGCTGTCTAGGTTCAATGGTTCCAGAAAATGCTATGCAAGATGCCAAGAGGGAAGCAATTAGAAAGTCCTACCCTGGCCAGGCAGTGGTGGCGCATACCTTTAATCCTAGCGCTCGTGCTCATGAGGCAGAGGAAGGCGGATCTCTGTGAGTTTGAGGCCAGCCTGGTCTAAAAGAGCTAGTTCCAGGACAGGCTCCAAAGCTACAGAGAAACCCTGTCTCGAAAAATTAAAAAGAAAGAAAAGAAAGTCCTACTCTGATGCAACATCTATGAACTATGAAAATCACCAGCATGGCAGCATTGTGGGATAACCATGTTGATATTTGGGGGCTGGTGATCCAAAGATAGTTCAACACGAATGCATTGCTACACGGCAAGATATGCATAAAGGTATAAGAAATAGCACTATATGTAGGTGGCAATCAGCTGTCAAATTGGACTTAAGGTCCACTCAATAGGAAGAAAATCATGCCTGGTACTGGAAATCTAGCCAACTTTCTGGGGTTAGTGAGATCATGGACTTGAGAAAAGAATCTATTACCACCACTCTAGGAGACTAGTATAATTCCTTACTACATTCCAATCCTTATACCCACAGACCAGTGTAGCTACCACTCATCAGTGAAGCCTCTCTTTACAGCAGCAAATGGAGACATCACAGAAGACAACTGGACACAATGCACTAATCAGTGGATTAATAGGGAACCCAGCCCCAACAGAAGCATCTACATCACAACTCCTGCATCTATGGCTCAGGGAATACTGAGTTAGAGACATGTGGAAAGATTATATAAGAGCCATAGTTCCTGTCTTGAAATAATGGCTTTGGTCTGCTAGTACCATGCTCCCATGTTTTCACTCACTTAGGTAGTGGCATGGACACAATCCTCCCCCTATTCTAAAATCACAGTGAGTCTGAGTATTGGGGCCCTGTTCTTGGCCTGCACTTTCAGTATCATCACTGCAGGCAGCATTGCTCCAGCCATCTATCTGTCTATCTCCAACCACAGTGCTCCCAGTTCCCGGTCACATCTCTGTAGCCTTCTCAGTCTTTTCTATCTTCCCCTTTCTACTGTTATTTTGTTGTTGTCCAGTGTACAGAATGCACCCAATTAGCATTTATTCCAACAAATGAATGTTTATTTAAAAGGATTTATAAAATCATATCATAACACTTACTTTAAAAAGACAGAGGAATCTTTGATGTTTGGAACACATATTATTGTGACTTAAAGTCAAAAGTTAAAAAAAAAATGGATAAATATCTCCCTTTTCTCCCAGCCAGGGATAGACACCTGGAGATAAATCTTTTTAATCAGTCAGCCCTGATTTTATTCCATAGGTCTAAGAGTAACATAACTAGGAGGCTTAGCTTTGATAAAGACGTGAGCTGTGGGGCTTGAAGAGCTTAGTGCCTTTGGTTGGGGGAAGAAAGGTCACCTACAAAACCCATAGTAAAAGAATGACCAATAACTTCCTTAACCGAGGCTACCTTAGAGAAGACAGACTCAAAGGAAAGGAAGAATGGAAAACAAAGTCATACCCACTTACATGTATAAAATGATTTGCATTCATATAATACCATATCCACTTCTATCCTCCCAGGGATACAGTGATGGTAATTGAGCAGGTATTACAGTGATGGTTTTTAAACAAAATACAAAGCTAAAGTCAGCTCCTGGATTCTCAGTCCAAGGCAATTCCATCAGACCTTCTATTTTCAGCAGTGAACTGGGTGAGACTTGTAGCATGGGTATGACTCCCTAATTTCACTGCAGCGAATGTCTACTGATTTGCAAAGAACAAAAAAAGTATAGAGGGAAAGACCTACAGATCTTGGAATCTCCAGATGCCCAGCCTGGTATGTAAAAACTTGAGTATACCTGGAAGACTTGGATGGAACCATGGCATAACACCAGAGCATCACAAATTACTATAAGAAAGAACACCTGTCTAAGTTACTCCTGGGCTCTAATGATGAGCTGAAAACTGGGAGATACACGGATTCAGCCCATTGGGAAGTCCAGCAAAAATAATGTTGTTGTCCTTTCAGAACCTAAGGCAAAAAAAGAGGGAGGGATATCATTGAGGCCTTTTATTAAAGTAAGACATTGTCCTCCTCCAGTCCTTACACCCTGCAGCCCATTAGGCTCCAGTCCTTGGGAACAAGAGAAGAGTCAATCAGAGCCTTTACCCCTCAGTTACCTCCAAACCAGCACAGAAGTGGAGATGTGAGAGGGAGAGAAGGGGTCATGAGACCCGGTCATTAGCACCCAAACCACAGCTGTTCTTGAACCTGATATCCCAAGAGCAGAAAAAAATAAGAGCAAAGAGAGAGGTGTTCTTCCAGAAAATTAAATAGAAGATTCAAGAGGAGAAGGAAGGGGTATTTTTTTTTTTTAGAAAATCAGAACATCTATCACTCTGGCCAAGGGAAGGGTTTATGATCAACAGAGGTCTAGCCCTTCACCTTCTCTTCATTCATCTTGCTTCCGTTTTGGCTTTTTGGGGTTCCGTGACCGACTCTTGGCTTTGCAAAGAGGGCATATAGGTGCATTCCGATGAATCTGTTGGTGACATGACAAGCAGGCCTAATGGGAGTAGACAGAATAAATAAAGTTAGTGTAGTCAGATTATTCTAAGCAATGGTTCAGACTGCAGATACTCAGGGGCCCAGAAAATAATCACAATTTTCCATTTGGAAGGAACAGTTATCAGTAAGATTCAGGTAGAGATCAGTGTTCTTGGGGACCATAGAACATAGGAGCGAAGGATATAACATAGAGAGAGGTGTATAAAAAATGCATGTAAAACTTGGAAATAAAATAAGAACTATATATCTGTGCAGCAATATATCAGAACATTATCTCTAACCAGCTCTTCCATGTACTCTCAGTTTGTCATGGACAAAATGAATTAGCAAGCATTTTTCTATAGTGACCAAGATAGTGAATACTTAGACTTTAAAGGGTATTTTTAATTAAAATTGGGTGGTGTGTGTGTGTGTGTGAGAGAGAGAGAGAGAGAGAGAGACAGACAGACAGAGAGAGAGAGAGAGAGAGAGAGAGAGAGAAATGAAATGAAGAGATGTGTGTGCATGTGACACAGAACATGTGTGGAGGTCTGAGGACAACTTTGTAGTTCTCTTCTAGAACAGCTTTTGGGAGTTGGTTCTTTCCTTCTACTATGAGATGCTGGGATCAAACTCAGATCATAACATTTATATTGTAAGTGCTTTTACAACCTGAGTCATGGGGTGGCCCATAGATATACTAGACTTTTCACATTAAGTGGTCTGTTGCAATTATTCAACTCTGTTAAGATATAATACACAAGCTGGATGTGGTAGTGCATGCCTTTAATCCCAGCCCTCAGGAGGCAGAAGCAGGCATCTCAGAGTTTGAGACCAGCTTGGTCTACAGAGTGAGCTGCAGGACAGACAGAGCTATGCAGAGAAACCCTGTCTCAAACCAAAGCAAAAAAAGATATAACACACAAATCACCTGGTACATGTGTGAGCCAGTAAATTGTCAATGAAAGCATATAGCAAACCAGACTCTACCTGTAGGCTATGGTCTACTGGGCAGCCACTCTAGTAAAATGTCTGTTTGACTATGTACTATTGACCCAATTCTGTGATGCTTCACTGACACCCCACAAACAGTTTTGGCCTAGTAGAAATGCAAATTAATTTTAGTGGGAAGGAAAGGTAATCCTAAAGGTATTATATTCATGTCTTTAGAAGACATAAATAATTTCTGTATAAAACTTCCAAATTTATTTCAATATTTCTTTCCAACCATGTAAACATCTGTTCGCCAAATGTACTAAGAACCTGCCTTGTGATTCTGCTGAATCCCTCACTAATGAGATATGTTCACTATTTATTTGTATAAGGATCACTTTTCTAACCTTTAGAAAATTCTATTTCAGCAGGGCCTTCCAGGCTTCTCGTATTCTAATTTCTCTGGGAATTTGTAGCAACATGGATTCAACATAGCATCTCATCCTCTGTGTACCAATCAAACATTGTTAAAGTAAGATCTAAAACAAATAAGGCCACAACCTCAACACCATTTCGTCAGCCTCCCATTGCAGGACCCTTTGCTTCCTCTGTGGTCCAGTCTAGGTTTCTCACCTTCATAGGCGGAGGCTGCTGTCTGAAGGTGGCTGTCTGCCGTGTGTCCTGCTTCCTGGCCACTTGGAGTTGTTGGGCAGCAGCAGCTGCAGCAGCGAGGGATTCAGGTATGGGAGGTTCTTGAGGCTCTGTCTGCCATTCTGCTTTCTGCTTCTCAAAGTAACTTTGGGGATGAAAGACACTGGCTTGATCACTCTGAAAGCAAGAACCTTGCCCCTCTTAAAGTTTCTATGCTAAGGAACCAAAAATTGTACTAGAATCTTCTCTAGAATGGAACTACCCTCCCTATAGCACATGGCTCTTTCCCCTTAGTACTAGGCACATGATCAGTAGGAAAGGTAGATATTTTTCTTGTTAACTCTGATAGATGCAGATGATCAAGAAATCTTAGGGCTAGCAAGATACTTAGACCCATTGTCTATTTGATGGTCACTTGCAATGTTCAGACCAAGCATTCCCAGGCCTATATTTATATCCTTCTAGGAACAGGAAGCTCACTGCTTCTACAGGAAACCAGTTGTACCTTTAAGTATATACTCCCTCCTGTTGGGCTGAACTCGCTCTGTCTTTAAAATGAGCCTAGTTTTTAACTCTGGGGTCTTGAGATTAAAGGACAGGCCACGTCCTGGAGAAGATGGAAGCACATCCTTTCTGTATACTCCTCTAGACCTTAACTTGGAAAGTGGCATTTTAAAATTCACAGATAAGTTATTTTTAAATGTTATATTAAATTTATTTGTACATGTGTATGTGTAGGCAGGCACATGACGCTCCCATGTCATAGGACAGAAGTCATAGGACAGCCTGCAGGCATTCATCCTTTCCTTCTACCGCATGGGTCCCAGGACTGAACTCAGGTCCCCACTACCTCAGCTATCATGCCAGCGCATAGGTAAAATTCTTACATTGTCAAAAATCGCACAAAGCATTTTAAAGAGTCACCCATTAAACTTCATCTCATCATTGTTCTTTATAATATGTCATCACAGAGACTTGAAGGTCATGCAAGGAATTAAGTCACAGGCAGACCTAAGAATAGGACTATGTACTCGGAATTTCAGGCCATGTATATATATCGGTGTCCATCTGTGTCGCCTCCCCCCGCCCGCCCCTCCCTTCTGTTACATTGTGTTATTTTGGGGTCAGAGGGCAGGCAGCTTACTCCAAGGAGAGTTTCTCTTCCTCTTCACACAAGTCAGGAAGCCTTTGCAATCCCAATGTCATGCGCAGGGCATCCACATGCTCCTTCAGCGGCTTATACTCATCATGAAGCCTCCGAGTGGACTCTAGCAACTTGTTTAAGTCATTTTCAGACTGTTTAATGGTGTTCTCCATCTGGAAAATAGAGTAGGGTAGAAACAGAAAAGACCCCAAAGTTCTCAAAGACGTTTTAGAACTAAACACATAATAGCACAGACTCCAGAGGGAGCCCAATCTATGTTCAAGTTTACTATGTCTTTTCTACATGGCGGATCAAACCTCAATTTCTTCATCACTATGATAGTGAAAGTTTAATAGTGCACACCCCATGCAGTCTTAGTAAAGATTCGATGATTGAATTCATGTGAATCACTTAATATAGGAATTAACGGAGTAACAGCTCATAAACTCGTGGTTAAATTACTCAAATTACTAACACCTCCGAGCTGGAGTTGCCCTTAGAGGTCACCTATGTCACCTCACCTGGGTCACCAAGTCTACTGTAGAGGGTCAGTTAGCTGAAAGAAGCTTCAGCTTTCACAGAGATCCTTAGGAACAAAACGTACACAAAAATGGAAGACATGTTTTCCAAGCCAGTTACATTTTTCCTAGGTCAACTGTTTTCAAACTGGTCGCCACACTTCTACCCCACCACCCCATCCACACGCCCCGCAGCAGCATTAGCATTTAGGAACTAAGAATTGTAAATTCTCAATCCCTTACCTAACATATGCAACTAGAAACTCTGGAGTAAAGTTCAACAACTTGTGCTCTAATGGGCCCTCCAGCTGACCCTCATGCTCTAGTCTGAGATCTACTGGCCTGGATTCTCAACCCCTCTATTGAAAAAAACGTGATTCATTCTATTGATTCTACATCATCAGTTAGCTTGCAGCAAAGTCTGCAGTTCCCTCCAGGAGACCCAGAATCTTGTGCTCTCTAACACACAAGACCCCAAGAGTCCTATACAGCCTCATTTATGTATTTTTAAGGATTCTAGGCTTGACAATATTCTGGAAATGAGTAATTCCACAGAAGTGAGTTTGCCACGAAGAAAAACTTAGCTCCATCAAAAATGAATTGTAAAAAAGATGTCATGGGCTCTAAGGATTGAAAGGATCTCACAGATGAACCCTTTCCACTTCCTAATAAAGGAATAACCCAGTAAAGAATCCTAGACTATTAGCCAGTAATCCAAACAAGGGAATTTGTCAACTCAGCAATTTATTCACAGTATTCCAAGAGTTTCTCTAATGAGAGAGCCCCACTTTGGTAAGCAGACAGAGAGGATTGATTTGGTCTTGGGATCTTTTGAGCATTTTATGCTATCCTCAAAGGGCAGGCATCTAGTCCACTTTTCCTTGGCTACTTCCTAAGCTGCAGACTTGCAGAATGTCAATATGTCAGAATGGACTGAACCCTTGAAGATCAGTTGGTTTCTTTCATAATACAGGGAGAAAATACGATGCTCAGAAATAAAGGACTTCTCCATTGCTGTTAGTTGGTGACATAACCACAGCTGGCCTCAGAACTTCTGGAATTTTCTACTTCACAGCCCTCTCCTCTCCTAGCTACAGTGACATCTAAATGAGAGGTAACAACATTCTCTATTGACTCATAGTTAACGAGCCCAGAGACAGGCGGGCAGCCACGTACCACATTGATATCAGCATGGATCAATCGGAGTTCCTCCACGTGTGCCATCTTCTCCTGCAGCAGGAGATCCATCTCCTGTTTGTATTCCTTCAGGTGCCTCTCTTCTGACTCCAGTGCCTCAAACTCAGCCTTCAAACGGGCCTTGATCTTTTCCATCTGCAGAGTCTTGTTCCTGAAATTTCTCAAGAGCAGGAAACAGGCCAGTAGGAGGATGGAGGAAGACAGAAATGGAAAGCAGAGTTAGGCCTTTTCTTATACACTATCTTTCTAACCCTTGCTTTCATAGACAAGAGAAGATCAGAGCCATCTCAGAAAGAATTAGTGTTGTAGGGAGGCCACTTGTTGGTTCCTGGCTGCTCAGCCCCGAAATAATCACACAAACTGTATTATTTAAATCACTGCTTGGCCCATTAGCTCTAGCTTCTTATTGGATAACTCTTACATCTTAATTTAACCCATCTCCATTGATCTGTGTATCACAATGAGGTCGTGGCCTACTGGCAAAGGTTCTGTGCATCTTTCTCTGCGGCTCCATTGCTTCTCCTTCGACTTGGCCTTCCTTCTCCTAGCATTCAGTTTAGTTTTCCCCCGCCTAGCTCTGTTCTACCCTATCAGGCCAAGCCAGTTTCTTTATTAACCAATGGTATTCACAGCATCCAGAGGGGAATCCCACATCAATCTAGGAGATTCTTTTTAAATAGAAAATCTCCATGAGTTGCAAGTGAGATAAATTTTATTGCCTAGGGATGTTTGCAAAGGACAGTGAAGGTTCCAGCTGTGGGATTGGTCAAAGGAGAACACTAATGGCCTTTAGTGGATATGGGCCAGAGATGCTAAAGAGCCTCTCATTGCAAATAAGAGTCTCCCACCACAAAGCACTCCTAGCAAAGGTAGTCAGAGCTAGCAACAGTGACCTGAGAAATTCTAGAGAGGCAACGTTCAATAAACTTTCTGCACTGATCAAAATGCTCTGTGTGTGTACTTTCCAAAGCAATAGAACACATAGCCTGTTGGGAATATGAAATGTGGCTACTATAACTAAAGGACTGATTTATAAATTATATTTAATTTTAATGAATTTAACTTGAAACTTGAGGCTGATGGTGCTCATACCATATAGCATGGCTGACTCATATAAAAATTTCCCCTTGTGCTGCTTATGTCAGAAACATTGACATAGTGATGCAAAAGTAAGTACAATACTTGCCTGTTACACACTACACTACCTTACCTTTGAGTCAAGTTACCAGGCGTATGAAGAACTCTTGATGTAGCTAGCTATTGACCTTTCTTATAGAGGAACAATATTTAGTTTCATTGAAAAATTATTTATTTAGACCCCTTCCTGTCTAGACTTCTATTCTCAACCTCTTCTAGATTACATACAGAACATCTGTACTCTGCCTGCTTCTATGCCAATTTTAGAGATGGGAAACTGATAATTAGAGTAGTATCTTATTTTGATTCATGTAGCCAGCTGAGTGAGTATTAGGTCAAGAACCCATTTGTACAGGCAGAGACACATCATGAAAGAATATGTACTTTAAACTCATACCTGGGTATATGTACTGGTTCTGCCCTTTACTAGATATTTTCCTTTGAATAATAATATTTAAATTTACATTTAACTATATTTAATAAGTATGCACTAAGTAGCAAATGCACACACATACACAAATATTTATTAACACTTGTCCTCGGTCAGTGATTGCAGAGCGACAAAGGAAAGCAGTCCAGGAAGTGAGGATGGCATGAACAAAGGCCCCAGGATAGACAGACACAACCCATGAAAGGAACAACTAAAGACGGATTAGCAGGGCTGAATCTGAAAGAGGGGGAGGGGCCTAGATGAATCCAGAGATTTTGGAAAAGATCAACACACAGCAGAGATGCTGGCCTGAGTCAAGTCTTTCATCCTCTGCTGAAAAGGGATTCTTCCGTTTTTAAATATGAAGAAAGTGGCATTATCTGATTACCTTGCTTCTCTCAGCTTTGACTTCCTCAGTACTAACGGGGAACACCTACCTCCCATGTCACATGGTAGAGATTAAATGAGTTAATGCACATAAAGTTCCCAAGCTACGTGGCCCATGATGAGCAATCAGCAAATGATAGTGTACTCCCCAGCTCTGCCCCATAGTTCAGCCATGATTATCTCCTTCACCCCAGCGCTCCAGGCACTGTAACAATGAACTTACAAGTACTACATGTGTGCTGTAAGGCATAATGCTGGTTACTAAGATTGGGATAGCTTCATTAGCACATGCCATCTTGTAAGTAGAATATGAATAATGGCCTATTAAGTGGCAAAGAAAAGCCTTCCTAGTCTATAATCAGTTAAATAAGGAGAGCAACAAGACCATACCTCAGATCCTCTTCTTCACTTTGAGACTCATAACATGGTGAAATTCTCACTGCCAGGGATCCACTAGCCAGTCCACATAAGGCAGAGATACAGGTAACCTGCCTATGCACTCAAGCACAGTCCTTCCCTGGTCGAATTGTGGATGCTTTTCTGGGATTGTGACCTTCTCTTGACCCTTCTTTCTCATTAGACCCACAAGACACTGAAAGTCTCTCTCCAAGGAACTCTCTATCTAGCCCATACACAGGTAACCTATCTTTACTCCTTGGCACAGACCCTCCCAACTCAGGTAGCCCTACAGCTGCTTGTCAAGGATCAGGACTTTCTCCTGACCCTCTTCCTCCTTTTAGGACCCACCATCCCCCAGACATTCCCCACCAGGGATCCTCTAGCCTGTCTGTATGCTGTAGAAACACAAGTAACGTACTTAAACTTGCTGGCTTAACCCCTTCCAATTTCAGTTGCCCCTATGGATATCCATACTTCAGGACCAAACAGGCCCATACATCCTGTGTTATGGCCCTGCTTTTCTGAGTATGCCTGCCCCTCCCATGCCTGAACTCTTATCAGTTTCCAGACTCAACCTAGAGGCCACAACCAGGGTCTGGGCACAGCTTGGTGCCACCCACCTGCACATTATTTTTAATTGCCAGCTTGTACTGAGTAGCAAATCCTGTGTACCAGCCAAGCCTTCTGTGTCCACATCAAACATACAACCAAAACAAGAAGCCCATGTGCCCGGGTCTCACTGCAAAATAATATAAAAGCTCAAAGACAGTATGCACTGCCCATTCCCTTTCGCCCCCACAGTCCACCTGTCCTGTAGAAATTTTATGTAAGAACAATTACTTAGATTAATCCAAGGATACAGAACTTTAAAAAAGATACCATAAATGTTATCAAAGAATTCAGAGTTTAAGGAAAAACAGAAACAAAGAGCTGGGTGAACTTAGAATTAACTCAAAGAAATAAAGGCTTAAGTGTTACCCAAGAAAAGACAAACACAAGGCTGAATAAAATAACCAAGATAATGCCAGATTGGAAAATGCAATTCAATAAGGAGATAAAAAGATTGAAGAGCACTCAACATAAAATGAAGATGGAATTTAAAAACTGAACAGCACAACTAGGACACTCAAGGGAAAGTCTTACAAATAGAGTGGGAGCCAGAACAGTCATGAGCAACGCAGGGAGATTGCCACTCTAGATCTCAAGATGTTAGCAGTCAGAGTCAAGATGGTTGTGTCACCAAACGGATATGCATACTATTGGAACAAAATAAAGATCTGAACACAAGTACACATAACTATAGCCATTTAACATTCAAAAAAGATGCTAAAACAATACAATGGGTAAAATAAAGCATGCTGCCTCAGTCTCTGTAGGTTCTTCTGTGCATCAGGCCCGCTGTGTTTAGAAGGTCTTGTTTCATAATGGTCTCCACCCCCTCTGGATTTGAAACTCTTCCTGCCTCCTATTTCACAGGGTTCCATGAGCTCTAAGGGGAGGGATTTGTTGGAAGCACCCTGTTTAGGGTTGAGAGTTCCAAGGGCTCTCATTCTTTGCATAATATGGCTGCACAACCCAGGATTTGTTCCCATTCACTGCAGGAGGAAATCTCTCTGATGGTGGGTGGTCAAAGCACTGATGTATGAGTATAGCAGGATGTTGTTAGCTGTTTTATTGTTACATTCCCTTAGTAGGACAGTAGTATTTGATTTTAGTATAAGTCCTGGGCTATGTCGTATTTGGTTCTTGGTCATCCAAGCACCATTTGATCTGCTGGAGTGGGCCAGAAGACACATAAGATATTGGTCAGTTACTCCCATAAGCTTTGTGTCACCATTGCACTAGAATATCTTGCAGGCAGGACATTATTGCAGACGGATGAGTTTGTAGCTGGCTTGGTGTTAATGCATGCAGAGTACCTTCCTGTACTGAGAACATTAGCCCATAGGGGTGAAGGCTCTATGTAGGAACTTCTACATATTCAATGAGTTGAGTAAGGGTTGTCTTCTGAAATAGGACTTTGCTATCAGTTTGTGAATACCATTCTATATAGCCTTGACAACAGCCTGGGTTGTTTGGGGGTTCCCATTGGGACTTTGACCAACAACTCAATTAGATGTAACTGATTCCTGGTACTGGAAGCTTCATTTGGTGGCAAGAGATGTCCTTGTGTGGCTCTGTCTCCATTGTTAATTGGCAATTTCATTTCGATTGACCAATACAACTCTATAAACAAATGAATTTAATTGGAGGCTTGCTTACAGCTTCAGAGGGTTTGTACATTATCATCATGGCCAGAAGAGAGGCATGGCACTGGAGCAATATCTGAGACCTTTACATCCTGATCCACAGGTCAGGGGGTGGGGACTGGGCCTGGAGTGAGCTTTTGAAATCTCAAGGCCCATCCAGTGACACACCTCCTCCAACAAGGACTCACCTCCTAATCTTCTACTAAACTGTCTACCAACTAGAGATTAGACATTCAAATATAAGAGCCTATGGGGGTGACTCTCATTCAAACCACCGCATCAGTAAAGTAAAAAGGAAATATCCTGTGTGTGTGTGGGGGGGTGTCAGAACAGAGTACAAAAGCAGGGTACAAATGAGCTGAAGGGGAAATAGAAAAATAGGCAGGAAGTTTTAATTAGGGAGGGAGGGAAAAAAGGAGGAGAATAAGCAACAATAAGGATGTCTAAAAAAGTCATAAAAAATCATATTACTATCTACATAAATAGCCATAATACAGATAAATCTGTATAAAATTTAAGTGAAATTTTCCCATCTGGGATGACAATGGCACCTCCCAAAACCATAGGCTAATAAAAACCCAACACCAAGAATAAGAGACCCTCTTTTGAGTTGTCGGTCAGGGTTTTCCAAGAGACTTCCAAACCATAATAGGCTATTTCGGTTACCCTTGGTTGCCCCTCGGAGGTGGAACATAGGGACCTATTGCTAAAGACACTATGTACATTGGGCACAGAACCCAGTGCATCCAAGCTATTGCATATGACCTGAAAGCCTTCTCCCTGAAGACTAGCAGATACCATGCAAGGTTCCAAAAGAGGGAACATTCATGGTCCTAGCCAGCTATGATGCTTATGAACCACACCAACGAGTATGACACAATAGCCCTAAGGGTGCAATGGTGGTATGCACACCTTGGTGGTAGCCAACAGTCCTTTAACTGACTTAAGACCCACTCAACAAGAGAGAAACCATGCCTCTGGTTTCCCATTGTATTGGAAATCTAGCTAACTACTCCATGCTAGTGAAACCATGGTTATTGGAGGAGAGTCTACAACCACCAACTTAGACCAGCACAATCACTAACAGAACTCTAAATGTTTATCCTTGTGTACATAGGTAGTGGGGGACAATTCTGTATTCTGTCAATCATGTTTTAAATAAACGCTGATTGGCTAGGCAGTGAGTATAGGTGGTAAACCAGACAGGAATTAGAGGTGAGAACAGGAGAATTCTGGGAAGCAGGAAGCTCCCCCGCCACTCCTGTGTAGACCACCGAAGAGGCAATTTCTTCCCCCGCTAAGAAAAGGTACCAAGCCATGTGGCTAACATAGACAAAAATAATGGGTTAATATAAGTTATAAGAGCTAGTAAGAAGCCTGAGCTAATGGGCCAATCAGGTTATAACCTAATGTAGACTCTCTGTGTGATTTTTCTTTGGAGCTTGCCGGCTGTGGGGTACCGAGCGGGACAGAAACCCCAACAAGCAGGCCCTCATGTTACAGAATGGCCGCCGACAGAATTGTCCCTCACCATTTCCCCCTCTTCTTTTTTTTTTTTTTTAACAAAGGAAAATATCCATTTGTTGGGAATGTGGGCATAGTATTCTAGGCTACTTCCGGCTGGTTGGGGGCACTGATAATCTTATGGGGACCTAAAGAAAATTTAGAGTTAGGATCAATTCCTGACTGGAGTATCCTGTGAGGTTTGATTATCTCAGGCAGCATCTTGAATCTGTTCTGGATGTAGAACTCAGACATCTGGGCCATCTGTTCCTACCAGAGATTGCTCAGGTGGTCTTCCTTGATGAAACCTGAGTTTTCTCAACTCAGAATGAATCCACAGCCTCTCATTTCCTGTGGAAACAAAAGCAAATTCTCTTCTCCAAAGTAACATATCTTTTGACTTCAATTTTGAAGTCAAAGTATTTTCAAAATACCTTCCTTGGGTTAATTTAGCAGCATTTATAAACAAAAGTCTTTTAGCAACTATTGTTCCTTCCTCAGCATTCAAACAATTCAAAGAGAGCATAATAGCATTCAGTATCAATATTCTCTGTGTATTTTCCATCTTTATGTGGCTTTATTTTAACCTCTATTTCTTTTGTTTTTACTTTTAACTTTTGGCTTTTTGAGAAAGGTTCTCTGTGTATCTTTGTCCTGGAACTCATTCTGTAGATCAGGCTGTCCTTGAACTCACAGAGATCTGTCTGTCTCTGCCTCCAGGCATTGGGATTAAAGGTGTGTACCACCACACCAATTACTCTCTCTCTTTTTATTTTTACTTTAAGAACTTTAACCTTTAGCCTGCATATATTTTTAGCACATAGTAAACCATTTAGAGGTTCTTTTTTTCTTTGAATCTCTCTTTACTGTATATCTCTCTTTTTCTGAAAACGTGGGTCATTAATTTGCTTAGGAATATGGAGAAGATTAAAGCCATGGCTTTGACAGCTAGATCCAGCCCATTCCTTAGCTTTCTGTAATTCTAGCCTTATGGCAGAGGTACTGGCTATAGCCATGTTTATCGCCACAACTCTATGGTGTTTCAATGTCCCTGCCAGCAAGCAAGCTGCAGCATTTTTCTCACA
>JAQHUG010000094.1:892625-913128 GCA_028555095.1 Dicrostonyx torquatus
ATAAATGCTGATTGGCCAGGCAGGGAGTATAGGTGATAAAACCAGAAAGGAAATAGAGGTGAGAACAGGAGAATTCTGGGAAGCAGGAAGCTCCCCCGCCACTCCTGTGCAGACCACTGAAGAGGCAGCATGTACCTGCCCCTCTGAGAAAAGGTACTAAGCCATGTGGCTAACATAGACAAGAATAACGGGTTAATATAAGTTATAAGAGCTAGTAAGAAGCTAGAACTAATGGGCCAATCAGTTTATAATCTTATGGAGACCTCTGTGTGATTTTCTTTGGGGCTTGCTGGCTGTGGGGTACCGGGTGGGACAGAAACCCAAACAAGCAGTCCCTCATGTTACACATAGGTAAGTACAGTTCTCACCAGTCATCAAGGAAATTTCTCGTTGCAACAGGCAAAGACCATATTCAGAAAACTACAGCTCATCAAAAGATGTGGAACCTAATCCTATTTACAGAACAACTCCTGCACTTTAAGGCTCATGGATCATTGCAGACGGTTGAAGGGGTGGGGGTTAGTCGTTGAAGGTTGCTATCAAATTGTGTCTCCTAGAAATGTTAGAGAAGCTACAACCATGAAGTCTCACAAATATGGCTGCTGAAAAAGGATGACACCAATAGCATGGATGGAGGAAAGCTCACAAGGCCCCAACCCTAAACGAAAAACCACAGGCAGTAAAGGAATGTTGAGAGGGAGAGAAACAGTTCTCTCCAGGGAAGAGCTCCCCAATCAGTTATCCAATACCAAACGGGCAGCCCTGAAATCTTATACAAACAAGTAACATTATACAGACTGAGAAAGTTGTATTTACATGTTTAGACATATATAAATGTGTTAAGCATTGAATGAGAAAAAGGTACATAAGAAGGGGTTGGGGGAAGAAAGGGGAAGGAGAAAATGATGCAATTATAATCTAAAAAACTGTAAAAAGGATATTACATTTTAATAAAGGGAAGAACTAATCAAGAAGGTAGTACAACCCTAAACATATATGCACCAAACTATTGTGCACCCAATCTCATAAAAAGAAAACTATTGTACTTGAAGAAAAAGATGAACTCCAACCCAGGAAGAATAGATAACTCCAATACTCCATTTCCTCCAGAAGACAGGGCACAACACAAAATTTAAACAGAAACACATCAGAAATAAATGGCATTATACTTTAAATAAGACTAACATATCAACAGAATATGCCATGCAAATACCAAATAAAATACACTTTACTCAATAGACCATGAAAGTGTCTCTAAAATAGACTAACTACTGGGAAACAAACAGATCTTAACAAAAATACAGAAAAGTTGAATAACGCTGTAGATTCTATCTGACTACAATATAATAAAGCCTGAAATCAACATCAAACAAATTGGTATTAATTACACAACTTCATGCAGATTAAAAACTACATTACTGAATGATCAATGGGCTAAAGAAGAAATCAATAAAGAATTTTAAAAACTTCCTGGAGTTAAATGCAAATGAAATGACATATCCTGGTTGTATTAGAAGGAAACATGTATTTCCTAGCTAGTTCCAGGACAGGCTCCAAAGCTACAGAGAAACCCTGTCTCGAGAAAAAAAAAAAAAAAAGAAACACATCACCTAAGTTAGTTATAGATTGCTTGCCTAACACATATATGAGCCCTAGGGTTCTACTCCTGGTACCACAAAATGTGTTATTGTATATCAGCTTTGATTAATTGTAATAGATATTATATTTGTGGAGCCTACTACATCCTAGCAACTGCTCTAGGAACTTTATATGCTAGAAAGGTCATGCTCTCAACACCCTTAGACATAGGTATAGTTGAGCTTCATTCTGATGGACAAGATTGTGAGAGTGAGATAAGTAAAATGAGTTGCTTGGGATCATATATTCAGGAAGTAGAAAACCCAGGACCCAATCACTGTCCCATCTATAAACTCGTGGAACATAGGTTTGTTCTGGTCCTAGTTGACTCATCAATTTTCAGGGTAAAAAAGGGAATATCTGGAACTTTTTGGAATCTTGGAAATTCTATAAGAAAAGAAAGACTCAGTATAGCCTGTACAGAGGAACTAGATGACTACATGAGATGCCTTTGGACTATGGGCCCTACAGTTGAGAAAACCATCCACATCCTTAAAGGAATCTCCTACAGAGATCCTCCCCCAAAGACAGTTGGTAAGGCCAGGGCATTCCAGGAAAACTGCAGGTGCTCCCTTAAATAATTTCCAGAATCCCAAGAAACATAACCTTATATAAAACTTTTCAAAATTGGATTCCTGAGATTCCTAAGCTATATCTTCTCCAGACACAGCTCTGGAAAGAAGAAATATTTTCCAAGAAAGGAGAGGAAAAATCAGCTGGAGGATTTCTCCAAAGTCCCTCCTTTATAGCTCTCATGAAAGAAGAAATAGCATTGGTTGGGGATATGGGTTATCCAGTACTTGCAGGAGCATTGTGGGCTCTCCTGAGACAAACTTCATAACAACTTGAAAACAGTACTCACTCAAAAAGTAGGGTAGGACAACTAGATCCCACAGGGCCTCGGGATGGGATAACCAAGTGGAAAAAAACTAGCCAGTGGAGGTTATAGACCCATATTCCAATTTGATGGTATCATGTGCAAGATCTTACTAGTGTATGGCACCTCAAGAACTGGACCCAAAACACCAGTATTGCTTGGGAACCTGTTAGAAATATACATTCTCAGTCTTGGATCATGTGCAGATGTGTCTAAGCAGCCTTTAACTAAGCCAGTCTCTGGGTGGAATATTATGCATGTTCAAGTAAAAGAAAGAGGTAGTTACAGTCAAGGTGGGAATGGTGAACCTGGAATGTGGTGTGTAGTGCAGTTATGAATACCATAGTAACAATGACAGGCAAATGTATATCCAACAGATAAACAGCATGAAATAATTGATCCTTAGCAAAAATTGAATTTCACACTATGACAGAACACACACGCACACATAAACACAAAACCAAAAAAACAAATAAAGAACAACAAAAACAATGCTTTCCCAAAGGTATGCCTACATATATTGGTAATCTATCTTTTAAATAAAAATGAAAAATACTATTAGCAACTGATTGGAGTTACATGCAAGCCAAGCCACTAGTGGGCAATGGCCTGTGAGTTCAAAATATGGCTATCCAAAAAGGTAAATCAGTGGGGTATTTGAGGGAAAAACATCATACCTATTTTAGGGAGGTCATTCTCATAACAGTATGCATGGAATTAAAGACAGAGAAGAGGCTAGAGACAGGGAAATAATTCTGTAGGTAGAAATGAACACAATATCACAAATATGCAGGGTACTGATGATGAAGGCCTAAAATGGGCAGTAAGTGTGGATGGAGAGAATACTAGAGGAATTTGAGTGAATGTTAATGGAAGAAATAGAAAGTCAATGCTGACTTTTAGGTTTCAAGCTGAGGCAAATGTAACAGGAATGACAACATTAAAATGAGTTTTCAGGTGAGCAGCTCAATAGCAGTAGGGAGCTATGAAGTCATAAAGAGTTTTCCAAGAGAAGCTGGAATTTGTAGAACACCCAGCTGGGCAAGCGCAGTAGACTGTGGTGTACACGGAGGGCTGAAGATTGGAAAGGGATGTTATGTGGCCCTGAAAAGTTTGGAGATAATATATGAAGCCATGGATCTATGGAGAGTCTATGCAGTGAGAGAATGAAGTGGAGTTCTCAGCACAGAATTTCCCTGGATGATGTACCTGTATGGTGCCCCTTAACAGCGGCACATGTCTAAACTGAGGTTTTCTTTCTACAAAGAAAGCTTTGTGTGTGTGTGCCCGTGCCCGCCGTGTGCACACGTCCACACACATACATGATATGTATGCATTGGCAGCAAGAGCATGATACAGATATATTGGCATGTATATGAGTTTGTGAAAGGCATTCATGTTATGGCAATGACACTTTCTCTGTTTCATTAATGCTCTCCTGCTTTTACCTGTTTTCGATTACAGTTTTTACTTTTAAGATTACTTTTTATCTTTGACTGCTACTTATAAGACCAGGAAACCAACACAGAAAATAGACCAATGTGTAATTTGGAAGCTGACTGTTGAAACATAGCATTGAAATGCAACAGAATTTCTGCTGGGAACAATCAGGAAATACACTGTGATGAGAGAACCCATTCCTAACACCTTTTCCCATTGCAAATTATGCCTTTGGAGTGTGTAATAATCAGTATAAATATGCATGCTTCTAGACCTCTATCAATATGTGTATGTTAGCTTGGCTTCATTAGGTGAAAACGCCACCATTGTTGCTACTACAAGAACATTAATGTTTTAACAAAATGGAATGTTCTTTTTTTTTTTTTTTTTTTTTGGTTTTTCGAGACAGGGTTTCTCTGTGGCTTTGGAGCCTGTCCTGGAACTAGCTCTTGTAGACCAGGCTGGCCTTGAACTTACAGAGATCTGCCTGCCTCTGCCTCCCGAGTGCTGGGATTAAAAGGCGTGCGCCACCACCGCCCGGCTTGTTCTTTTAATAAGACTATTAAAATAATGGTAATCATAATTTAAAGTCCAAGAACCATGCATAATGGAACATTAACTGGATTACCAGCATTTATAAGGACACTTGGTAATGACATTGCATGCATGCATCATGTGAATGCAGGACATGCTTTATGTGGGATTCAGGGATTGATTAAACTAAGGTTGCCAGGTTTGCATGGTAAGTGCCTGTCCCACTGAGACAGCCCTTTTTTTATTGTTTGCAGGTTAACAGGTTGTTTTACCCACAATCTACCTGCATCACTATTTTTAAGTGAGTTTGTTATACATAACTGAATTTTTTTTCAGAAATCCATTGCACAGATCTCTCTTTACTTGTCTTTGAATTATTGAATTCAATATTGAATTTTTTAATTGTGAGGGCTGAAACAACGGTTCAGCAGTTAAAAGCACTGGATACTCTTCCAGAAAACTAGGGTTCCATCCTCAGCACCCACACTGCAGCTACTACCCATCTTTAATTCCAGTCCTAGGGGATCCGAGGCTTGCTTCTGTCCTCAAGAAGCGTCCATGTGGTACACAGACACAGATGTAGGCAAAACAGTCATATACACAAAATAATAAAATAAAATATTTTTAATTATGTATATGTGTATATTCTGTAGATTTAGTATGCTGCATGCATGCATATGACCGTGGAGGCCAGAAGAGAGCACCAGAACTGTAGTTCAAGACAACTCTGAGTCCCAAAGTAACCCAGGCCTCTGCAAGAGTAGTGGGCACTCTTAACCACTAAGACATCTCTCCAGCCTGACATTGTCTACAATAGAATCATATAATATATATATATATATATATATATATATATATATATATATAATGTATCTGCCTTTTAAACTTTATATATCATGCCTATTTTCTGTTTGGGAGTTTGTTTGTTTGCTTGCTTGATTCTTTTTTTCTTTTTTTAACCTGCCTTTCTTGGATGAACTATACACGTTTTAGAATTTCAGTTTTGCTTACTTTTAATACTTTTCAGCCATCTCTTTGCATAAAATTTTTAGTGTTTGCTTTCAGAAATACATTAGGTGTAATGAATTTAGCGGTATCTTCTAACATCATACCACCAGCTTTAGTGAAATATATTATCTATTTTCTTTGCAAATTCTCCTATTCATAAAATACCATAAATATTCCTGTACATACACTGAGATTATAATTATGTTAGACAATGTCCTTCAAGAGGTCTTATAGGGAAGAAGAAGAGAACCAGGGAATAGGGGACAAGAGAGTGCAATTGGGCTCAATATGATCAAAGTATACTACATACATATGTGAAATATCATTGTAAGTTTTTAGACATTCCTATATAAAAATAAAATATAAAATAAAATAAATTTCCTTCAACTATGAAACATAATTAAGAAAACTCAAAATAAAAAGTAAAGCCAACTCCCTACTAAGTTTGTGTGTTTTTTTCCTTTGTGTTAAGCATTCTCATCATCCTTCACAGCCCATCTGAGGGCAGGTGCAGCAGCCGAGAGTGTCTTCAGTTATAGGCATAAAATCACCTCTGCACACAGCATTCTCCACTATCAGGTCTTTGCCGTCAGCATGTGAAAATGTTGTACCTCTTTCTACCAGGACCTTGATTTTTCTGTTGAGGAATTTGTCATTCTAATTTCCCCCCTCAGAGGGATAATTAGGGGGTTAGTTCTTATCACCTGCCTTGCTTTCAAGATTCTTTTTTTCTTTTCCTTCTTTTTCTGAAGGCTGATTGTAATATGTCTTGGAGTAGATTTCTTTTTGTTGAATCTATTAGTATTTGATTAGTTTTTTTAAAAAAAAACCTGGAAGTGGTTTGACACTGTAAGTCCTTATTACTCGAACTATTTCTTCATTCTGTCCTATGTCTCTACTGTGAGAATTTTTAAACTTTAGTAATAATCTCACTGTGGTTTCTCTTGCTTTAGGTTTAAGGTGACTCTTTGTAATGCCTGCCCTGTCTTACTGTTGAACCTATCTGTTGAATTTGTAGCTTGTTTTAACCATCCCCCTGAGCATCTTCCTCATGGATTTTGTTGTTCTTGCTGTCGGACATTGTCTATTTGTTTTGATTTGTATTTTCTTTTAACTTAAAGGAGTGTTTATTTGGACTCATGGTTTCAGAAGCAAAGTCCATAATGGCAGGGGAGAGATGGCAGCAGGTGGCAAGAGCAGCACGGTGAACTGGAAACCAGGTGTTCAAATATTTAGGCCTGCTGGTGACATTCTCATTCAAACCAACGCTTTGTCCTTCCTGGCTCTTACAGATTCACAACAATAACATAATACAGACTGGCATGTACTCCAACTCCAAAAGTCTCTGGAGGCTTTACCATTTTCAACATGGTTTAAAAGTCCAGAGTTTCTCTACATTGCAATTTTTATATGTTTATAGGCTCCCAGTGTGCTGTATTGCTTAATGAAGCATTTTTATAATGGATATTTTAAAACTATTGTTAGATATTTCTAAGTCAGTGGTTTATCAATATTGGCATCTGTGTATTTTCTAATTCAAGTAGATTTATTGGTATGGTGAGAATTTTTTCAATAAAAGTTGAATATTCTGGATCTTACTTTAATCTTTTGTCTTAGTAGACCTCCTGATACTCTCAACAGAAATCCAGTTTTTACACTAGGTTTTTCTTGACAATAAAGGGGTATGCCCATGTTACTACAGGGGAACTTCAGCCATCTCTCTATATCTCTCCTGCTACTCTCTAATGTGGTTGGGGAATAGAAGTCGTGGATCCTGACTTGGAGTCCAGAGAAAGGGAGCTATTTTCTCTAGGGATTAATTGCCTTGATCCCAAATAGTCCATTTCTGCAGATAAGCTTACATATATATGCATGTATGTATATGTATCTATGTATACACACATACACACACACACACACAGATACACATATTGGGCTTTCTTGAGACAGGTTTTCTCTGTGTAGCCCTGGCTATCCTGGAACTCACTCTGTACACCAGGTTAGCCTTGAACTCAGAAATCCACTTGCCTTTCTGCCTCCCAAGTACTGGGATTAAAGGTATGCACCATCACTGCCCAGCTAAGACAAATTTATTTTTAAGTCCACAAAGAGTCTAAGACTGAAGTTAAAGGCTTTCTACTCAAAGGCCTAAGCTTTTCACTAGCTTCACCCTTAGCTAGTTTCATTTCCTACCTCCTGACGCTTTTGCAGGAAAAGACAGAAGCAACCCTTCAGTGGGAAACAGTCAGAAGAACAAAGCATTTTTAGGCAGACTCCATTCCTGTCAAACTGTGGCATTGTTAAGCTTCGTGACTATGAGAACTTACTCAGATTCTCCAAGCTTTTATTTTTCCACTTATGACAAAGGTCACAGGGAAGGCACTTGCAAAGAGGTTGTGGGGGAAGGCACTGATATAGCAGGGGCTCAATAAATGATAGTTTTCCTTGCTTTGCAAAAGGAAAGCTATAATCCCCCCAATAGGAAGATGAAATCGAGGTTCTTTACTCGCATTATTATGTGGAGGTCCCACACACAAACCACAGAGGTTAAATCTCATGACCCAATTTCTTAAAAAGATATGCTCTATGTGTCTTTTTCTTTTTTCGTTCTCCATATATCTGAAAAACTCTCCACATGCATGTACTTAGGCAGCACAAGGGTGGCCCACACTGTCAGCCCTTCAGGTACTACTGTTTAGGGGGGCAGGAATCTCACTGAAATATCGAAACTTGCTTGCAGAGTTGCCCACTGGAGGTGTGACAATTCCCAGTTTGGCAGACCTCCAGCTCTTGTTCACACACCTATAGTTTGCAACCTTCTTCCAACCTCAGGATAGGAAAAAAGTAATGAAAGAGTTTCAGGGAAACAGAGAGCAGCCCCCCCAACTCCCCAACTCCCCCACCAGCTCATCTGCATCCCCAGCTACAGCCACAGCAAAGTTGCAAACGGAATGGCCAGGCCAGCTAAACTTGGCTCTTGAAAGGCTTTTCCCAAGCTCTGGATCATGAAGCTGAACGGAAAATCATCAACTTTTATAAAGCAAGAAGCAAAAAGTGACTTGTACTAAACAAGTTGTTTTTTTTTGTTTTGTTTTGTTTTTTTTAATGTGTCTGTGAATTCTAGCTCTCTTCTCCATGCCAAAAAGAATACAGCTGTCTGGTGACAAGCTCCTGGTGTCTCCCTCTATTCTATCTCAGCTACATCTGTAAAGGCATCACCATCTCCCCTCCTTCTCTATACACACACACACACACACACACACACACACACACACACACACACACTTCCATCAACTACTTCAAATTACCCTTTCCCTCTCATTCTTCACCTCATCTATAAGTCTGTGATGAATGGGCCTCACTCTTTCTCGCCCCTCTTTGCAAGTAGCCCAACAATAGATAGTTTCCACAGAAAAACAGTTTTCTTTGCTCCCAAGGATGCCCGGGAAGGGAGGCGGGATCGAGGAGGGTGGATGCTGCATTAAGCAGCGAAGGGCTTACCTGATCTCTTTAATGCTTTCCAATTTGCACATGATTTCTTGTTCATCTGCCATGCTTTTCACTCTCAATTTCACGTCCAGAGAACTGTAAAGATGCACCAGCCAAGGGATACAATAGATACAATACAGCCACCTCCTACTGGTTTGTGGCTTTGAGCCTGTGTGGTAGGGGCTTAGGAAGGTCTGGGAGCTGTAGTCCGCAGTTCCAGGGCTGACTAGGCAGCCCTGGTGCCATTAGAACTACAACTCCCAGAAGGCCAAGCGAAGCATTCCTGTTCCCTTTCCTGTAGCGGCACTTTAAATCAATATGTCACAGATAATTATGTCAAGATTATGAGGCATGCAAGGGAATGAAGATGTTTGTCCTGCCAGTGTGCGGCAAAATAGGAGAAATCTCGAAAGCAACTGGGAAGATGAGAAAACATACCTTTTATCACGGGCCTCGGGCCTCATGCCTACACACCCCAATAGGTTAAGGAATCTTTTATTACGAAATACCTTGGACTGGAGAGAAACTGTGAGTGATTTAGATTTCAAAATGCCAAGTCTTCTAGCAGCTTAGGTATTGACATTGAGATGTAAATAGAGAGGAGTTCAAAAATACGGGGGCGGAGGAAAAGGAGGATAAGAGAAAGGGGACTCTTGGGGAAAAAAAAGGAAACTGGGCTTGTGGGGAGGACCTCTTTCCTTCTGGTTCCACGTCCACTGAACTACTACTGTTCACCAGATTATCGTTTACCAGTCAATGAAAGGTGTGCTGAGGGAGGCACTGAAGCGTCAAAGAAAATAAAAGCAAGTTCTTGCCTTTGAGAAAAAGAGATCAAAATATAATATATTAAACAGTGTACAATAAGATGCCACAATGCAGAGATGCATAGGTGAAACCTGAACAGATAAGGTGTAAATATGTTTTTAAAAATAAGTGTTTTCTAGAGAAGAGTGAGATTTCCAGAAAACAATAGCCTACATAGAAAATGCAAAGGGCAAGTGGTCCAGGGAGCCTGGAGTATAGCATTCTTGGAGAAATCCAGTAGAAAGAGAAGTGGAAGACATGTCTAGAAAAGGTAAGTAGAAAAATTGCAGACACGTTTTTTATAATATATTTTTTAAAATTTTTTCTTTGACTATTTTATATGTGTGTGCAATGTATCTGGGTAAATGCACTCCCCAGTTGCTGACCTCACACCCATCCCAGAACCATCTCCCTCCTAAATGCATGTACTCTTTTTAAAACCATCAGTTCATGCTAGCAGCATGTGCATGGGTAAAGGGCTGTCGGAGATTGGGCAACCAATCAGGGGCAGCATCTCTGAAGAAACCTGCAGCTCCTTCTCCAGCAGCTACACTTTGAAATACCTTGGAGTGTCAGACCAGGGTTTGGAATTAATCCTATAGGAACACATTTATTCAATATGCATTTGTTATGTGTTTACTGTATGCCAAACAGTGTAGAATTGTATTCAGAGTCTGTATCATCTTTTGGTGCTGGAAATTTAACCCAGAGCCTTATGCATTCTTTGTATGCAGTCCACGACTAAGCCACACCCATAACTCCAAAATAAAATAATTTAAAAGCACTAGAGTGATTAAACTGGAGGTATCAGTGGAAGTAAAATGTAGAACTAAAGGAAATGAGAGCTAGCAAGAGGGCGTTAGTTATCCAAAGAAGATGAATAGGCATGGAAACCAGGAGAAAGGAGTGTCACAGATAAGCTAACAGACTCACCCCCACAACTGTCACTCTCAGCAGCCTGTTGAGGTACCCTAATCTTTGAGGAACCCAGTCCCATATCAAACTGGGATTCGTGGCTTCCACAGAGAGCAGAATTTCAGGAAGCAGTTGGAGATTTAATTAAAGATATTGTGGTGATTTGAATAGGAATGACCTCCACAGGCACAAAGTTTGAACATTTGGTAATTAGGGGATTAGGAGGTGTGGCCCTGTTGGAGGAAGTGTTATACTGGGGTTAGGTTTTGGGGCTTCAAATGCTCAAGCCATTCTCTCCTCTCTCTCTCTCTCTCTCTCTCTCTCTCTCTCTCTCTCTCTCTCTCTCTCTCTCTCTCTCTCTCTCTCTCTCTCTCTCTCTCTCTCTCCTACCTGCAGATCAAGACATAGAACTCTCAACTCCAGCACCATGTCTGCCTATGTACTACCATGCTTCCCATGTTGTCATGGTGTCTCTTATAAGAGTTGTTGTGGTTATAGTGTCTCTTCACAGCAATAAAACATTGTCTAAAGCAGATATTAAGGAAAGAAGAAACCCAGAGCATATTGAGACCATGGATATGGGATTCTCTAAAGGAAAGTCCCAGAAAGTGAGATATCACCTAAGATACATATGGACTCCTTAAGAGAGTCACAATTATTTGTTTTAGTATTAGCCATAAATATCATTTTGGTGGCTCTCAGATAACATCACAAAAGTTTGCTGAAATCTCAGTTTTCCTTAAGTGAGATAAGTGAAGTGACTTCTCAGATGCTGTGGATGGATCTCTAATCTGATAAAGTACTAAGAGCTGTTGTGGTTTGCACAAGGAGTTCAGTATGTGTTTTTTGCCTGTAAATGGAATTCCTGATGAGATTCCTGGGGAAATTGCAAGTTTAGAGCTGTCGAGGGAGAAGACTTGAGCAAGTGCTAATTGTGCTGGGATTCTAGGTTTTGTGTTGGTGATGGAATTCAAGTAGACTCCAGGGTGACTCTTCTGGTGAGAGAGAAATAAAGGGTCGGAATGTAAGTGGAAAAGGAAGTGGGAAGGAGCTGGGAAGAATTGGGGGAGTGGAAACTGATCAGAATATGATGTGTGAAAAAATGATTTTGATAAAAATATTTAAAATAAAAGTCAAATAGGTTCCTGGATAAATATTGTGGTGGTTTGAATAAAAATGACCCTATAGGCCCATAAGAAGTAGCACTAATAGTAAGTGTGGCCTTGTTTTGGTAGGTATAGCTTTGTTGGAGGAAATGTGTCACTGAGGGTGGACTTTGAGGTCTCAGATGCTCAAGCCAGGTCCAGTGTGGCATTCTCTTCCTGTTGCCTGCAGATCCAGATGTACAACTCTCAACTCCTTCTTCAGCGTCATGTCTGACTTTATGCTGCCATTTTTCTTGCCATGATGATAATGGACTAAACCTCTGAAACTGTAAGCCAGCCCCAATTAAATGTTCTCCTTTATAAGAGTTTCTGTGGTCATGTTGTCTCTTATTTATTTATTTATTTTTCTTTTTTTTTTCATTCAAAAATTTACACTTTCTCCCCTTATCCCAGTCCCTCCCCCACTCTCCCACTACCTTCCCCCCCTGCCCTCCCACTACCTCTCCTCCCTCCCCCTGCTCCTGCTGGACTGAGACTGATGGAGCATATGACCAAATCAGACTCTCTGAATGTGGCTGCCAATGGGGGCAGACTGAGTAGCCATCGATAATGACACTGTGACCTTTCTTCTCTGCATGATTAGGCTTTTTGGGAACCCAGTCTATTTGGATGAAAACCTTCTTGGACCAGGATGGAGGGGGGAGGGCCTTGGACTTTCCACAGGCTATCCTGCCCTCTCTCATGTTGTCTCTTCACAGCAATAGAAACCCTAACCAAGACAAACATAAAGTACTATTTAATATGAAGTAGCATTGTTTTGGGGGAGAAGTGGTTATTGTATATGGAGGTACATAGAAGCAGTACAGGAATAGACTTTGAAGGTCTTTTCTTGGTTTTGCTCATTTCTTTGTTAAATTTGCTATGCCAAGAATGAAACTTGATATTTCTTCACAATAAACAAGTGTTCTACCAATGAGCTACATAGCAGGCCTAATCTTTAAGGTTTTAAAATAAATGTATTCATCACTAAAAAAAATATTGACTGTTACTGCTGTAGTTGGTGGTGTGAACCTGAGATAGTGGGGCCTAAAAATGAGGCACACTAAAGTCTCATGCAATAACTAACTTTATTCAACACATCAGATAATTTATATTCTGAGGGTATTCTGAAGTTTAAACAAGGCCTTGAGCAAAGTTCTCATAAGATAAGGCTGTAGACACTAACAAGGACAACCTATGCTTGAAAACATTTTTGAATAACAAAAGTAAAATGATGGGTAACCTAAAGCAAAACCCACTCCTATTCTCTACACCTGGAAAGGGCACAAAATCACATGCCAAGTAGAACCAATGTTCTGGAGAATCAGAGGTTACAAGACTCTTGTCTTCAGCAATAGGACCTTATCATTGGGTGTAGAAGGTAGCCAATAGCATTGGCAATAGCCTATACTTTTAGTGAGGTGGTTCTATGAGACTACTTTGGCCAGTGACTCAACATGTAACCCATCCTATCACTGGGGTTTTACTTGGTAGCATAAGCCATTTAAGTTCCTTTCATATATGTATATATTTCAGCAAGTTTCTGCAGTTGTATGTTTCTATATGGCTTTTCAAAAGGCTTTCAGTGGTAGGTGTCCCTTCACATAGTCCCTCCTTTATCTTCTCTTCCACCCAATCCCATTTAATATTCCTATTCTGATTTCCATTCTTTGCAAGTTTCCCCTTCTCCCCACCACACCCTCTGCCCGGCCTCTTATAAGCAAACCTAAACTCTGTAGTTTTTCTAACTGAAGCACACATATTTAAAGATTAAAAGATAACATCCACATATAAGAAAAAATAATAACAGCTAAATAATACTCAATTCAATAAATGTATCATATTTTCATTATCCATTCATCAGTTGATAAACATTTAGGTTCTCACCAGTTGCTGACAATTATGCATAGAGATGCAGTAAACATGGGTGAGTAAATATTTCTGTTGAAAGATGTACAAACCTTTGTCAAAGAGTGGTATAGCTGGACCTTAAGGTAGCTTAATTTTCACATTTCTGAACAGTATGCACACTGATTTCCATGGTGGATATACCAGTTTGTACTCCCACCAGAGTGAATAACTGTTTCTCATTCCCCACATCCTTGTCAGCCTGTGATGTAACTTATATTATTAATCTTGGTCATTCCCACTGGGGTAAGGTGAAACATCAGGGAAATTTGATTTATACTTCCCTTTAGGCTAAGTAGTGAACATTTAAAAGTATTTCTTAACCATCTGTGTTTCATTTTTTGATAACTCTCCGCTAAGTTCTATACTCTATCTTTTAATCTGGTTATGCATCTTCTTGATGTTCCATTATTTTAGTTCTTCGTATATACTAAATACTAATGTTCTGTCTGGTGTATAATTGGTAAAGATTTTTACTAATCTGTAGGCTGCCACTTTGCTCAAATTATGGTGTACTTTACTGTATAAAAACCTTTTTAGCTTCATGAAGTCCCATTTATTAATTGTTGGTCTTAATGACAGTGCTACAGTGTTCTGTGCAGAAAGTCCTTTTTGGTCCCAATGAGTTCAAATCTAGTACCCAATTCCTCTTTTATCAGATTTAGAATATTTGGTCTGATGTTGAAGTCTTTGATCAATTTATAGCTTAGTTCTCTGCAGGGTTATTAACACAAATCCATTTTCGTTCTTCTGCATAAGTCCATCCATTTTGATGAGCACCATTTGTTGAAGATGCAGTCTTTTCTCTAGCATGGATCTTTTGGCTTCTTGATAAAATATCATATGTCCATAGGTGTATAGCCTTTTTTCTGGGTCTTCAGTTCTGTTGATCATTATGCCTATTTTTATGTCCATGACGTGTTGATTTTATTGCTATAACTCTATAGTTGAAATCTGGGATGGTGATACATCCAGCAATTCCTATTATCATTCAGGATTGTCTTAGCTATACCGGGTTTTTGATGTTTTCACATGAAATTCAAGGGTTTCTTCAATTTCTATGACAAATTGTGTAAGAATTTTGATGGTTGCTTTCAGTAAGATGGCCATTTTCACAATATTAATCCTAAGAGACTTATAAGGTTTTGCTTTTATGATTTTTTTAATATAGCAAAATTATATCTATGGACATTCTTAATGATAAGTCAACCTTAGCTTTATGTTATAAACCATATTTGATTATTGTACATTATCCACATTATATATTATTACATATGTTATTGCTAAAACTGTACTCATATTTTACATTTTTTTTCAGAATTTGGTATGAGTACTGAATTTACACCATTTTCACCCTACAGTCCCCAACCTCCAATATTTCCAGTGATTCCCCCTCCATCTCAAATTCATAATCTCTTCTTCTTTAATCAATATTATTATATATGTATATTACATTTGTTTCGTGTGTTAAATATATACATTGTCACATATGTATATGTATGAATATATAAATATAACCTGCTGAGTTCATTTAGTGTTGCTCATATGTATCTGTTGCTCATAAGTACTTATTGGTATGTACTACTTGACTGACTACTTGTTATGGGATAACATATCAGGAAGCTCATTCCTGAAAACGATTCCCTCTCTCTCTAAGGAGAGTGCCTGTTGCTCTTCATCTTGGGATGAGGCCTTATGAGATTTCCCTCACTCACAATGGAACTTTAACTGGTGTTGTCATTCTGCTAGTCTTGTTTAGGTAACAATATTGTTGAGATGTCTTGAGCACTGTTCTCTATCTAATGTAGTAGACACCATCCTACAGCAAATATCCTGGTTCTCTGGCTCTTACAATGTTCCCACGCCTGCTTCCATTGTGCACCTCCCCGCACCGCAAACCTTGTGTAGGAGATGTATTTTAGATGCATCAGTTGGGAATACGTACTCCACAAGGTCAGTTTTCCTCTCCATTTCAGCCAGTTGTAGATTTATGAAATGACTTTTAAGTCCAAAAGGAAACTTCTTTAATGAGGGGTGAAAATAACTCTTTTTTTGCCAATGCATTTTATTTTGAGGAATTTTTATTATTGTTTTTATTGTGCTATACATTTTTTCTGCTTCCCTCCCTTCCTCCCCTATTTCCTTCTACCCTCTTCTGTGATTCCCACACTCCCAATTTAGTCAAGAGATTTTGTCTTTTTCACTTTCCTATTTAGATCTATGTGTGTCTCTTTTAGTATCCTCTCTGTTGTCTAGGTTCTCTGCAATTGTGATTTGTAGGTTGGTTTTCTTTGCTTTATGTCTAAAAGCCACTTATGAGTGCATACATATGATATTTGTCTTTCTGGGTATGGGTTACCTCACTCAATATGATGTTTTCTAGCTTCATCCATTTGCCTGTAAATTTCAGAATGTCATTTTTTACCACTGCATAGTATGCCATTGTGTAAATATACCACATTTTCTTTATTATCAGTATCATCCCTGGAGTTTTGTTAAACAATCTATGTTCTAGGGAAAGAACGCATTGTCATCCCAGGTAATGAAATTTCATTTATTTATATATTAATTTATTTTTTCTAGTTCCATCCATTTGCATGCAAATTTCAAGATGTCATTGTTTTTAATTTTTTACTGCTAAGTAGTACTCCATTGTATAAATGTACCACATTTTCCTTATCTATTCTTCGGTCAAGAGGCATTAAGTTGTTTTCAGGTTCTGGCTATGACAAACAATGCTGCTGTGAACATAGTTGAGCACATGTCCTTGTGGTATAATTGAGCATCTTTTGAGTATGCTACAAATACCCAAAAGTGGTATTACTGAGTCTTGAGGAAGGTTGTTTCCTAATTTTCTGTGAAATCACCTTATTGATATCCGAAGGGGCTGTACCAGTTTGCAAACCCACCAGCAATGGAGGAGTGTTGTCTTTATCCCACATCTTCTCCAGCATAAGCTGTCATCAGTGTTTTTGATCTTGGCCATTCTCCAGGTATAGATGGAATATCAGAGTTGTTTTGATTTGCATTTCTCTGATGGATAAGGATGTTGAGCATTTCCTCAAGTGTCTTTCAGCTATTTGAGATTCATCTGTTGAGAGCTCTCTGTTTAGGTCTGTACCCCATTTTTTATTGGATTATTTGTTCTTTTGATGTCAAGTTTCTTGAGTTCGTTGTATATGTTTGGAGATCAGCCCTCTGGCTGATGTGGGATTGTTGAAGATTTTTCCCATTCTGTAGGCTGCCACTTTGTCTTTTTAACTGTGCCCTTTGCTTTACAGAAGCTTTTCAGTTTCAGGAGGTCCTATTTATTAACTGTTGCTCTCAGTGTTTGTGCTACCGAGGTTATATTTAGGAAATGGTCTCCTGTGTCAATGTGTTTAAGTGCACTTCCCATTTTCTCTTCTATGAGGTTCAGTGAGATTGGTTTTCTGTTGAGGTCTTTGATTCATTTGGACTTGAGTTTTGTGCATGGTGATAAATATGGTTCTATTTTCATTCTTCTACATGTTGATATCTAGTTATGCCAGCACCATTTGTTGAATACTTTCTTTTTTCCATTTTATATGTTTAGCTTCTTTGTCAAATATTAGGTGTTCATAGGAGTGTGTATTGATAGCTGGGTCTTCGATTCCATTGGTCCTCCTGTCTGTTTTTATGCCAATACCAAGCTGATTTCATCATCACCCTTCACAGTAGCCAGAAATAAAATAAAATATCTTGGGTTAACTCTAAACAAGCAAGTGAAAAACTTGTATGATAAGAACTTAAAGACTTTGATGAAAGAAGCTGAAGAAGACACCATAAAATTGAAAGATCTCCCATGCTCTTGGGTAGGTAGAATAAACATAGTAAAAATGGCAATTTTACCAGAAGCAATCTACAGATTCAATGCAATAACCATCAAAATCTCAGCGAAAATTCTTCACAGACCTCAAAAGAACAATACTCAACTTCATATGGAAAAAAAAAACAGGATAGCCAAAGTAATCCTGTACAATAAAGGAACTTCTAGAGGTATTACAATATTTGACTTCAAACTCTACTATAGAGCTACAGTACTGAAAATAAGTCTTATCTGTGGATATAAGGTTAGGAATTTAGAAAGCAGTTAGGAAAGTGGCAGTAGTAGGTTCTTTTCTAGGGTCAATGACCTCATCAGCCATGGGGAGTTGGCTAAGTATACAGTAACAATCATAAATTTCCTCCTTTATTGAGAAAGTAATAAGTCCAATTATACAGCCCCATTGGTCACCTCCAAGATTAAGTGTCAATGTTGCACCCTTGAGTATATCTTGCTTTGCTGTGGTTGTGATTTAAAGGCTTTACATCTGGGTAGGATTATTAATCACTTTTCTCCATTGGCAGAGATCATAGCATCTTCCTATACCTATTAGAGCTAATGCTCAAGGAGGAAGCTCTCAGGTCAGCTCTACCCTGATTCTTTCAAGGTCTGTGTCAGAAGTGTGTGCTAACTTCAGCCATAGGATCTTCCATTCAAGTTGGTTGAGGCCACCAAGGGCAACAGAAATAGCCTATATTGTTTTTGGACTCCCTTAGACTCCCCTGATTAACAAACTGAAGAGAGGTTTCTCGCACCTGGCACTGGGGTTTTGTTAAACAATCTATGGCTCTAGGGGGAAAAAAAAAGCATTATCATCCCATATGATGAAATTTCATTTAATTTATTTATATATGAATACACATACACATACATTTAAAAATCTTTAATTCTTTTGTTACATTGATTTTAAAATTCTTTATACACTGTATTTTCATCATATTGTTTACCCTCCCTTAACTCTTCCTAGGTCCTCTTCTGCTTGCTGCCCACTCAACATCATGTTCTCTATTTCTCTATCAAAAGTCCCCCCAAAACAGAAATAAAATTAAAGAAACAAAACCAATAAGGCAAAAAAAAAGCTGAAACAAAACAAAAACCAGAAAGCACACACACACACACACAAAAAAAAAAAACAAGTAAAAAAGCCATGGAGTCCATTTTCTTTGCCAGCTTCTCTTGAGTATGGGCCCTGGCTCAAGTGTGCTGGACATAGCCAGTGTCACTTCAATGAGTTTTTTCCCTTTGTCAGTACATATCTATTGAAAATGGTTTCCTGGCTACCTGTTTCCACTTACCCTTCTCAGTGTTGTAACTTTGTCCGCTTTGGATATGTGTAGGTCTTGTGCATACTATCAAAGTTTCTGAATTCATGTGTGTATCAGTCGTGTTGTGTCTGGAAGATGCTGTCATCCACCACTTCTGGCTCTTACAATCTCTCTGCCTTCTCTTCTTCATAGATCCCTGTATGGAGTGTCTGCAAATGTCATGGCTAACAGTGTAATAATCTGCATGAAGCAGGAACGAAGTCTAGTTTAAGATGACCCAATAGCTTGTGTTGGTTCAAATTTCCAGAGTCTTGACAATGGGCAGTTTATTTTAGGCATATTTTCAGTATGATTACATATTTACAGGCATAAGTGTACAATTTGGAAAAAGATTCCTGGTGTAACATAATCCTATGTGAACAATAAGAAATAATTACACTGAAATGCTTTTCGAAGTTCATATATCACTTCTGGAATAAAGATGGGTTCTATATGTAGGCTACTTGTATTTTCTTAAGGGACTAGAGGAGGTTCTTGTGTGGTCTTAGTCTTAAAGATAGCATAGATGTCACCTAAGCTATTTCCCACCTCTGTTACCACTGTCTGGGGAGCCAGGTGTGGCTTGGTTATATAGATAACATAGAGGACACCTCCATTCACCCCCACCTTCTGGACAGGAAACGGGTTGTACATCTCTTCTTTTGAAGACAGCCCTGCGTGTTTAACAACATTCCTGGTGTCTTAGTGCTTATCTCTGATCACGAGGACCTCTGTGCTCAAAACAGATCCCTGAGGCTTTAGAGGAGAGGTTTGATAAAAAAAAAAATACCCCATTTAGGACTAAGTGCTCCAAAGTCTCTCACTCTTTACACATTGTCCAGTTGAAGGTCTCTGTCTTAATTCCCATCTTCTGCAAGAAGCAGCTTCTTTGAGGAGGGTTGAGTGAGACGTTAATCTATGGGTGTAGCAACATGTCATTAGGAGTCTTTTGATTGCTATGTACCTCTAGTAGAATAAATAGAAGTAGGTTTTCCTCTAAGCCCATGACCTATCTAGTCTCGGATGCTTGAACATTTTAGCAGTATCATGTGTGGATTCCATCTTATGAGTGGTTCTTAAAACCTAATAAAATAAAAGTAGTTAGTTACTCTCATAACATTTTTGACATTGCTGCACCAGGATATTTTGCAGAAAAGTCACTGTTGACTTAGGGTTTGTAACTCCATAATATTGTTGATTTCCTTTCTCCTCCTCTAGTGTGAGGAGTACCTTCCAGCCTGATGAAAGCTAGTCAGTAGGGTTAAAGCTTCTAGTAGGAAACCAGCTTGACTTCTTTGTGCAATTGATACCCGCTGGGAAGGGAAAAGTCAGTTTTCTCCAATGGTGTGTTACTAGGTATATCAACCACACTCTAGAGCAGGCCTTGTGTGCAAAGAAAATGAACTCTATGTTTTTATTGGCTTGTTGTTCTATTTCATTTTCTTTTGATTTTTTTTATTATTGTTAAAAGAAAAATTTACATTTACTCCCCTTGTTCCCGGACCTCCCGTTCACCCACTACCCCACCACCCTCCCCCTGCTTCCTTAAGATGGGGCAGGATACCCTGCCCTATGGGAAGCCCAAGGCCCTCCCCCC
>JAQHUG010000094.1:934796-953400 GCA_028555095.1 Dicrostonyx torquatus
GCTACCAAGGTCCAGTGGAAGGGCAGAAGGAGGGAGAAGATGAGCAAGGACGTCAGGACCGTAAGGGACTGGCCCACCAACAGAGACAGCTTGCTTAGTCTATTGGGAGCTCAACAAATCCAGCTGGACCGGGACTGAAGGAGCATATGACCTTACCGGACTCTCTGAATGTGACTGCCAATGGGGACTGATTGAGAAGCCAATGATAATGTCACTTGGACCTATCTCTTCTGCATGTATTGGCTATTTGGGAACTTAATCTATATGGATGCACATCTTCTTAGACCGAGATGGAGTGGAGGGCCTTGAGCTTCCCATAGGGCAGGGTATCCCGCCCCATCTTAAGGAAGCAGGGGTAGGGCGGTGGGGTGGGGAGGGAGCGGGAGGTCCGGAAACAAGGGGAGTAAATGTAAAATTTTCCTGTAATTAAAAAATAATCAAATGTGAAAAAAAAGGGAAAAAAAGAAAAGAAAAATCTGCCAAGATCTTTAATTCTTAGCATCTATACAACAAATGCAAGGGCACCCACAGTTGTAAAGGAAACACTACTGAGGTTTAAATCATACATCCCCCTTACTCACTGATAGATAGTGGAAGACGTCAATACTCCATTCTCACCAATGTCATTCGGACAAAAACTAAACAGAAAAATAATAGAGCTAACAGATGTTATGAACCAAATGGACTTAACAGATAACTACAGAACATTTCACACAAACACAGAAGGGTACACCTTCTTCTCAGCACCTCATGGAACATTCTCCAAAATTGAGCACATACTCAGTCACAAATCAAGTCTCAACAGATACAATAAAATTGAAATAACCCCCTTGCATCCTATCATACCACCATGGATTAAAGCTGGATTTCAACAACAACAGAAACAATAGAAAGCCAAGGAGCTAAAGGAAACTGAACAACTCTCTACTGAATGACTACTAGGTAAAGACAGAAATAAAGAAAGAAGTTAAAGATTTCCTAGAATTCAATGAAAATAAATATACAACATACCCAAACTTATGGAACATAATAAAAGCAGTGCTATGAGCAATATTCATATCACTAAGTGCCTTTATAAAGAAATTGGAGATACCTTTTGCTAGCAACATAACAGCATGCCAAAGCTATAGAACAAACACAAACAAGGTTATTTGAGATTTATAGATGGCAGGAAATAATCAAATTGAGGGCTGAAATCAATACAATAGAAACAAAGAAAACAACGCAAAGAATCAATGAAACAAGCGTTGTTTTTTTTTTTGTGAAAATCAACAAGGTAGACAAATCCTCATCCAAATTAACTAAAAGAATATCCAAATTAGCAAAATTAGAAATAAAAAGCAGGACATAACAACATATACTAAGGAAATCCAAAGAACCACTAGGTCAAACCACAAAAAACCTGTACTCCACAAAAATTGGAAAAATCTAAAATAAGTGGTTAATTTTCTAGATAGATACCACTTAACAAAGATAAATCAAGATCAGATAAACAATTTGAATAGATACATAAAGAAATAAAAGCAGTCACTAAAATCCCCCAACAAAAAATGAAGCTCAGTGCCTGAGAGTTTTAGCTCAGAATTCTTCCAGACTTTCAAAGAAGAACTGATGCCAATACTTGTCAAATTTTTCTACAAAACAGAAACAGAAAGAATATTACCCAATTCATTTTATGAGGCCACAGTCAGCTGATACTCATGACAACAAAGAAAGAAAATAACAAACTAATTTCTCTCATGAATCTAGATGCAAAAGTATTCAATAAAATACTGGAAAACCGTATCCAAGAACACAACAAAATACCATTGATTGTGATCAAGTAGGCTTCATCCCAGAGATGCAGGGATGCTTCAACATACAAAAATAAGTTAATGTAATCCACCATATAAATAAATTGAAAGTAAAAAAAATGATCTTTTCAGTGGATGCTGAAAATTTCTTTGACAAAATCCAACATACTTTCAGAATAAAGGTCTTGGAGAGATCAGGGATACAAGAAAACATCTAAATATAACAAGGACAATAGAGCAATATAGCAATATAGCAAGCCAACATCATATTAAATGGAGAGAAACTCAAAACAGTTCCACTATAATCAGAAATAAGATAATGCTGTCTACTCTTTCCATATCTAGTCAATATAGTACTTGACATTCTAGCTAGAGCAATAGGACAACTGAAGGAGACCAAGGGGATACAAATTGGAAAGTCAAAGTATCTTTATTTGCTGATGATACAATATCATATATACACAACCCCAAATTTTTATCAAGGAATTCCTACAGCTGATAAACATCTTTAGTGAAGCATTTGGATATATAATCAACTCAAAAAAGAATCAGTAGCCCTCTTATACAGAAATGACAAACCAGCAAAGGAAGAAACAACAAACACCCTTTACAACAGCCACAACTAATATAAAATATCTTGCGGTAACTCTAACAAAGAAAGTGAAAGACTTGTATGGAAAGAACTTCAAGTCTTTCATAAAGGAAATTGAAGAAGATATCAGAAAATGGAAAGACCTCCCATGCTCATGAATCAGTAGAATTAGCATAGTAAAAATGGCCATCCTACCTACAGCAATCTACAGATTCAATTCCAACCCCATCAAAACTCCAATGCAATTCTTTACAGAACGTGAAATGAAAATTCTCAATTTTATATGGAAAAACAAAAAACCCAGAATAGCTAAAACAGTCCTGTACAATAAAAGAACTTCCTTAGGTATCACCACACCTGATTTCAAGTTGTACTACAGAGTTATAGTAATAAAAACCTGCATGGTATTGGTATACAGACAGGTTGATCAGTGGAATTGAACAGAAGACCCAGGCATACATCCACATACCTATGGATGCTTGATTTTTTTTTAAGGACACCAGTAATACACCGTGGGAAAAAGAAAGGGAAATAGAATGTATTTTGTGGGTAGACTCTGGGCAGGTGGGGATGACAACAGGAGGGATCATGCAGGGGTGGGAAGGATGGAGGGGGAGAGTACTGAGAGAGACAACTGGAATTGGGAGCATTTGGGGCGGGGAAATATAGAAACCTAGAAATTCCTAGGAAACTCCCTGGAATCTATGAGAGTGACCCTAGTGAAGTCTGATAGTAATGGAAGGAATAGGAAGTCCAAATTGGCCACCTTCTATGATCAGGCAAGGCTTCTAGTAATGCCTCTGGGATGTCAACCCAGCCACAGTACCTTCAACCTACAATCTGGCCCTGTTTGCAAGCTGTGCTAGAGTAATGATGGCACAGAACTTGTGGGAGTAGCAACCAATGACTGTTACAGCTTAGGGTCCCTGCTATGAGAGGGAGCCCATGTTTGCCACTGCATGGATGGCCAGGAAACAGAGCCAGGATAGCCCAGAGACCCAGATTAGAACCAATCACAACTGGCAAAAAAGTTCAATGAAGTCATTTCTAATGCTATTGTGCTATACTCATAGATCAGTGCTGAGCCCAATTATCATCAGAGAGGCTTCATCAAGCAACTGTTGGGAACAATACAGAGACCTACAACTAAGCGTTAAGCGAAGCTAGGGGAACTCCTTAGAAGAGGTGGAGGAAGGAATGTAGGATCCAAAGAGGTCACAGACATGACAAGAACACATCCCACAGAATAAATTAAGCAAGGCTCATAGGACCTCAGAGAGACTGCAGCAACAAACACAAACCCTATACGAGTCTGAGCTAGGTCAAAAGACACAGGTTAGCAGAAAGGATTTATCTATTTGTTGCCTTCAAGAAATGCACCTAACTATAAAAGACAGATGCAACTCTAAGGAGAAAAGATTGAAAAAAACATACAGCAGAGAAAAGATAGTCTCTCCTACAAAAGCTGGAAGGCTTGGAAAGTTTATATCCATGTATAGACACTAAAACTAGGTCCCTATCTCTAACCTTGTACAAAATTAATGCAAAGTGAGCCAAATATTTTAATTTAAAACATGAAATTCTTAGGGAAAATGAGTTGAAAAAGTTTTGAAGATACCAGCATAAGCAAGGACATTCTAAAAAAGATGTCAGTCATTCAGGATATAATGTCGACAAGCAGTGAATGGGAATTTATTGCTAAAAACCTTCACAATAGCAAAGATGTCAGTTAACTAAGGAATCAAAAAATCATTTATCTAGACTGTGAAAAGGACTCAGAACACTAGACAAGAACGGAATGACCCGATCAATAAATGAATAGACTATTCTCATCTAATGACTCTTGGAATTGAGTTCTGAAAAATAGGGCAGCAAGAAAGTCTAGAAAAGAAACAGAATGTCAGAGCTGAAATGATTCTTTTATTCAACACATAAAAATAGAAGATCAGAAATGGTAATTGACCTGCTAAAGTTAAGGAATTAAGGACAAATAGATAATCCTATTATTCACTTTCTCCCAGAAAACTTTTGTGCTCTCCAGCCCTCTGGGGAAGGGGTATTTGGGACCTTGCCTAACATTCCCTTTGTAGACGAGAGTTATAGTGATTAACATAATTTGCATCTGCCTACATAGATTTTTATTAGGTATTCTCCCTGCAATACTCCAGCTGAAATTCTAGCTTTTTTGATGGTTTTTATGTTACTCTCCTTTCTCACCTACACTATGTTACTTACCTAGAGCCCATAAGGGCTAAATGCAAGGAACAAGGAAATGACAATGACAGTAGGGAAATCTCCATTTTTTTTCTGTAAGTCTATAAATGTTAGTGTGAAGAAATCCTACTTTTAAAGAAGCCAGGTGTATATTTGTAGAATTTTCTTAATAGCTTTCACCAAGTTACACCAAAAATCAGGGGAGGAAAATAGACATTGACTTTTGAGTCCAGGAACTTAAATTCAAATCCATGCTCTGACACTGCCTCCCTCTATGGTCTTGGACAATTCCCTTTTCCTACTAAACTTCAGTCTTCATATCTTTAAAACATCAAAGAATTTTTATGTCCCCTGAAATTTAAAATATCTAAAAACAGGACACTTATCTGAAAGCTTCCTTCTTATGCCAGCAAGATCTGAATCCATGGTTCTTGTCATGTATCCTCTTAAGCCTAATAAATGTGAGCTATTTAGTAAATAACCCTTGTTATTTTCTGTTTATCCTATGCTTCAAAGTTAAGTTATTTCTCATTTAATTGAACCTTCTCCTTGTGACTGGTTTTAGAGCACCTGGGTTTAGGGAAGGAAACCCAAGAAATTAGTAGGTTTTCTGGTCTCTCTCCAATAATAAATTTCCTCACCGATGCATAAAGCCAAATCAAGCTATATTGAAAAAGGATAACAACAGGTTTAAGTTTGTTGTAATGAGGCCACTTATTTGTTTTCCAGCCGCCCTGAAGTTCAGACCTGAAATAATCACACAGAAACTATATTATTTAAATTACTGCTTGGCCTATTAACTCTAGCTTCTTATTGGCTAACTCTTACATATTCATTTAACCCATTTCTATTAATCTGTGTATTGCCACATGTCTGTGTATCACCACGTGTCTGTGGATTATTGGCTAAAGTTCCAGTGTCTGTCACTGGTGAGGCTACATGGTTTCTCTCTGACTCTGCCTCCTTTCTCCCAACATTCAGTTAGTTTTCCCCACCTAGCTCTGCTCTACCCTATCACAGGCTCAAGACAGTTTCTTTATTAACTAATGGTATTTATAACATACAGAGGGGAATCCCACATCATAAGTTCTTCATTCCCAGGGATGGAGGCCAGAGAAGCTGCACTTGCAAACTAAATCAGGAAGACTTTATAGATTGTAAGCAAGGGATGATGATGTCTCTCCTCCCCCCCCCTCATTATTTTGAGGTAATGTGTCCCAGGCTGGCCTTGAATACATGATCTTCCTGCTTCCTCCTCCCAAGTGGTGGGTTTTCTTTAATTAGCACTGTCATCATTGCTTTGCACTATTGTATCAATCATAAAATGTAAATCAAAAATACAAATGGAAACATCTGACAATATGACATCATTTAATAGTATGATACCTGATACGTAAAAATCCCTCCTCCCCAGTAGTGAGTAACTCTGCCCATGCAATAAATTAGATAAGGCTGAATTAATAATCCAGTTTTAATCAGAGTAAAACATTCCCAGGTGGTCCCATGGAAAAGAAGAAACCATGAAGAGGAGCCACGAGGGAAATTCTGTGGGCCAGACCTTAAATCTCCTCTGGGAGTGGAATCACTGCTTGGGGCCTTTCTTTGGGAGAGGGCAGCTCCCGGGGAAATCCCAATATCACAAAGTTCACAGTCATACAAAATGATCACACATTTATTATGTATAAGTTTAATGTACAATTCACATCAATAAAGCAGTGATAAATTATAGATGTGTCATGTTACCGCATAAAAATATGCAGAGAACATGGCCTTTGGGGCTGTAAGGTGCTTGGCAATTAGTATGTCCACACAAGATTTGTCTTTTGAATATACTCAATTTATTCATGAAGCCCTTCAGCTGCAGTAGGCTGGGGAATGGCACTGAAGAGGTTCAGGAGATTCTTGAGGTCATAGGCCAAGGGTTAGTGTTATGTCCAGATCACGGAGTCCCCCCCAAAACCAACTAGAAGACAGAGTCCTGTGTGTAAAAGCAAAGAGCCTTCATTCAAGCTTAAGCTTGGACTCTCCATCTGTCTGATACAGTGGTTGAGAGCAGAGAGTCCCAAGTCCAGTCGGGGTAGGATTTCTTTTTTTTAATCATAGTAGACGTTGGAGTGAGGGATTTCCAGGGTTCAGAACCCTGATTAGCCGACATTTGTCTAGGGGTCTTGGCAAAAGGAGAGTAGGTAAGTTCTGGACTCAGGGATGACTGGTGGTCTTTTCTAATTTTATCTAATGATTGGAATTTCAGGTACTTCCCTTTAGATGTTGGTCCTCCCTGGGCTGTGCCAGTTTATGACTTTTTCTGGAACCCAGTGCTGCCTGTCATGGCAGGTGTATGGCCTGGGCACCATGTGTGGCCAGGCTGTCCTGGGCCCCACATAGCCAGGACCACATTATGTGTGGCCAAGTTGCCCTGGGCCCTCCAGCTAGCACAGACAGTCGGGCCTGTGTGGGTCCAGTGAAAGTGCTGGAAGTTTAGTGGACATGGAAGCCAAGGCCATGTACAAGTCATCTTGCCTATAGTTTATCAACACAGAGGCTAGAAGAAGCCAGTGTCTTAGAAGCACTGCAGTGCGATCCCAGAGATCATTCCTAATATTCCAATTTTTGTATTATTTCATTGTGCAATAGCCTTGCATTTTCAGGGCTCACAGCTTAGACCTAGTTTCCTAGCATATCAACACCACCTTGGGGTTAGTTCATTAACATATCAAGGCCTGCCTTGGGCTAGACTCCTGTCTGAGCTGCCTGCTGACCTGCCAGGGCCTTGCTTCAGAGGCCTAGCTTTGAGGAGAGCTAAGCTCAGTTATCGTATTATGTCAAGTCACATAAAATGATTTTTGACTTACACAAAATGATTTTTACTTAATACGTCTGAACTGTATCACACATTAGTAAAATTATTATATTAACTGTATTGAATACTATGCAAATATATATTAAAACAGCTTTGCATTTTAAAATTCAGACATGATTTCTGGGTTATAATTTGAATGATTCTGCTTTCTTGCATGTAGAAAAAATTACAATAAATCATGTCACTTTACCTAGTATTTGATATAAGTATGCTTCTTGTTTTGAGTGCATTTCTAGGGGCTGGAGAACTGGAGAAAGAAAAACAGTTGCTGCTTTCATGATATTCATGGCCTGATTGGAGATTGGCCAGTAAATAATCAGTGAAAATACAATGTGAGCTGTGTTACAGTGGAGATGCGAATAGCATTCTCTGGGATTATATAGTAGTGTTATTTTTCAAGGGTGTTGTTCTGTGCCCCCAAATGGCAAACCTTTATAGCAGGTATTTGCAAAATTAAAATTTTATTGAATGTGGTTGACATGCAAGGAGACAGGAATTAATGGGTCAAAGTTGCCTCCTGGATCAGTTGACTGGAGATGAATTTATAGGAAGGGAAATCCTACTTGCTGGTCAGAGGACAAGAAATTGCACATGTTTACTTTCCAGACAAATTACTCTGTGCAGAGAACACAAATGATGAGAAAATCTGCCTTGTTTTGCTTATATTCATTCTTAAAAAGCCAGCTCCATTCCAGGGAGATAGCTAAATTGGTAAAGGGTTTGCCACACAAGCATGAGGCCCTGAATTTAACAACCAGCACTCATAATCCCAGAATTGAGGAAGGGAAGTGAGGAGGATCCCTGGGCCTTGCTAGCCAGCTAGCCTAGTCCACTTGGTAAGACCCAGGCCAGTAAAAGATTCTGTCTTAGAAAATAAAGTGAAAGGTTCCTGAGACCTATCACTCAGGGTTGATTTCTGACATCTACATACACATGCACACACACACACACACACACACACACACACGGACACACACACACATGAAGAAAAAAACAAAAAAGAAATAAAAAAGAAAAACAATTTCACATAATAAGAATCATTAGGGAAAGGCCTGGTGGCTTACCCTGAAAGGCTATTTGAGAAAGTAATGTCAGGTTCTGCCCACCTTACCCCTTCTGGAGGGACTAAGACTCTGCCTTTGGGAAAATGAAAAAAAATGTTTTCTAGACGGGTATTAATCAGAGCTGAGTCTCATCTCATTGGAATGATTCAGTCAATTTCTGGAGGGCAGGCAGAAGCAAGCAGGTTTGTAGATTTCATGCTTTTCCAAGGTGACACATTTTGAATTAAGTCTGACTCAACAGCTTTTCCTGTTACAGAATTAATAAGCCTTCCAGTGAGAAAGCACTTTGTGCACTTAGAGATGAGTAAAGGAAAAAGCTTTTTAATAATAGTGTATGACTGGTTCTGCCTAATGCACAAAAAAAGAACCTTCCTTGAACAGAAAAATTGCTCAGTTCATATAGGCTTCAGCTTATACACTCCACATACACTGTCATCCTTGAATCTGCTTCAGGTTAGTCCCAAGTCACTAAAAGATATGGCAATAGTGATCCTGTCAGGTCCCACTATGGCTAGGGGACCATGCAGGAAACAGAATATGCCATGTGGAAAGAGCTTGGGGAGTACGAAGTTTTATTTACGAAGAGGGTATTGGGAAGGTTTGGGAGGGTAGAGGGGAGGAAGGGAGAGATACAAAGACAGAAAGAGAGAGACAGAGAGAGGAGAGAGGAAAGAAAAGAGGAAGGGGGAGAGGCAGCAGCTGTCTCTTCAAAGAGAGAGCAAAGAGAGCTTGCCTCTGTGGAAAGGAAGAGACTGGGAGTGGGCAGAGCTTGTCTCTTAAAAGGACAGGGTACTAAGAGGGGGAGGCCAGCAGTCATACTTTGAGCAATTTAAATAAAGATAATGATAAACCAGTCTTCCATCATCTTGGGCTAGAAAGCCATTTTATAGTAAAGAGAAACTAGGTTCATTCCTGTTTATGATTAAATCTCTGCTTCTCAAGGATTGGGCTATGCCACACCTGTAACCTTAGCCACAAATGGTTCTGTACTGTCTGTTCCAGGAAATGGCAACCATGTCTTTATTTCAAGAGGTTGTTATGACTTGTTATGCTTATGTTGGGCTCCTGTAACCCCACCTATTTACTCATCAAATCCCCCTTTTGGAACCCCCCTATGCCTAAACTATAAAAACACTTATCTTACCCATATCCTGATCTGACCTCTTGAACCCCTCCTTATGGAGAGACAGCCCATGTACATGAATAAAGTTTATTGGAATGAATTTACTCATGATTGGAGTTGGTGGTCTTTTAATCTTTTCTTATGGGGTTAACAACAGGATACTGCAAGTCTGGCTACTTGGGTAGATGGGTGATTTATGCAGAAAAAGATATTGCCAAAATTATCCCTTAAGTACATCAGTGTTATTTTTTTCCCAAATAGTTGCTATCCAGGGTCCTCTTACAAACCTGTAAAAATTATGCTTTTTTTTGATAGGAGAATCTGGACTTAATAGAAGACCAATACTTAATGAGGGCCTTAACTCTTGGGGGCCTATTCTTTGATATAGGGATGTACCTAATGGCTTGTTGTAAGTCAAAGTTGTCTCTTTTTGTTATGAGAGTGGAGCTTAATTGGGAGTCAATTATGGTGAAATAGGAACAAACATTTATGAAAACATTTTCTTGGCAGTCCTAAATTTCGATTATGGCAAAAACATTTTTAAAAATTTTTTAACAAGCCTGGTTAGTACACTGCTTATCTTCCAGGCATAATTCTTCCAGCTCTTTTAGTTAAATTCCATTTTATGTAACTTATTATCTCCTAAACAAGTTTATTAGTAAGTCATTTATAGTATCAATTTGATTCCTTCAAGTTTCTTGTGCACGTCAATCTTCTTAGCATTCTTACTTCCCCAGCTTATTTCATTCTATAAATACTATTATTAGAGGTGAGAATTCTCAAATATAAGCTATTCCAATGGCTCTCAAACTGGGTTTGACAGAGCCCTACGATTTCAGAGTAAAGGGAAGTAGATCTTACTTCTCCTTCAAACAGAACTCAGCTAATAATTATTTTCATGGTTAAAGGTGCCTTAGAAGGGTTCTCTACAATACGATTCTCTGTTGTTTTAAAATATACAAAACCAGTGATTTTTGTCCTATTTGTCTTTATGTTGAAGAGAGAGAAACTGAGGGTCAGAGTGAGCAGGTGTTGGCCAATGAGAAAAGAAATCCAAAAGAAAACCATGTTCTGTTAAGATAAGCAAGCTACTTTTACTTATTGCAATTAGCTTTACCAGTCTGCCAGTCTATGGTAAAAGTCCTCCAGTGCCAATCTGGAAATTTTACCTTCCATATTGCAAGACAAGGCCTGCAATGGCCTCTTAGTCACCAAGTCAGATTGAAAGGATCCAGAAACTGGGGACAGGTACTATTTCTTAATCCCACCAGTAGAGAATAAGACCATTTCCACAACCTTTGAGCCAAATTTGGGGCAAGCTTTAATTAAATACTCTCCAGGAATATGGACTCTGGCCAGGTCCACTGCTGGGTTCCCAGGAAATGATCACAAGTCACATTTTGCAGAGGCTTAAAAAGGCAAAACCCATAGTTCATCACATCCCCTATTCCGTCCAATCAGGGGCAGTCACACATCCTGAAGTACTTACTGCCCACATATCTCCCACACACATGTGGTCAAGCATATCTGGTGGAGATAGGTCAAATGAACTTGTTTAAGGGAGTAAAAACATGAACAACATTTAACTTTGCCTCTAACGTTTAATTTTGGTTCCCACTATACTATCGACATTAGGGTTTCTATTGCTGTGATGAAACACATGACCAAAGTAACTTGGGGGAAAAGGGTTTATTTGGTTTACATTTCCACACCATAATCTATTAAAGGAAATCAGAACAGGAACTCAAACATGGCAGGAATATGGAGGCAGAGGCCATGGAGAGGAATGCCACTTACTGACTTGCTTCACCTGCTTTCTAATAGAACCCAGGACTGCCGCCCACAATGGCCTGGGCACTCCCACATCATTCACCAATTAAGAAAATGCCCTACAGCAGTGGTTCTCAACCTGTGAATGAGTTGTTACTCCTTTGGGGACCACATATCAGATATTTACTTTATGTTATGCCCAGTTCACAAGGATCCCCAAAAGACCACCATGGAGACAGAATTCCATATGTAAAAGCAAAGAGCCTTTATTCAAGTTTGAACTTAAATTTTCCATGTTTCCAACACATGGCATGATCAGGGAACCTTGAGTTCAGTTGGGGTGGGTTTTTATCATGGCAGAGGTTGGGGTGAGGGATTTCTAAAGATCAGGACTCCTGATTGGCTGACATTTGTCTAGGGGTGTCTTGGTGAAAGGGGATTGGTGCATGCGGGGCTACGGGACATCAGGTCATCCTATCTACAATGGTTGGAACATTAGGAATTTCCTTTGGAACATTTGGTACTTTCCCCTTGGGTGATCCATTCCTCGGTTGTCACTGGGTGGTTTGTGGTCTTTCTTGTAACTAGGTATTGCCTTAGGGCACTCTGAAATTTAGGCTATATTGAGCTTGTCATGGCTGGGTCCTACATTTTATAATTCTTGACAGTAACAAAATTAGAGTTATGAAGTAGCAACAAAATAATTTTATGGTTAGGAGTCACCACAACATGAGAAACTAACTATATAAAAGGGTCACAGCATTAAGAAGGCTGAGAAACCACTGCCCTACAGGCTTGTTACAGTCAGATCTCATGGAGGCATATTCTCAATTGAGGTTCCCTCTGCTCTGATAACTGTAGATTGTGTCAAGCTGACATAAAATTACCCAACACAGGCAAGCACTGTCCAATCTCTCTTTCACAAGACACTCACATTGGAGTGTCAGGAGCCTCCACATTGGGGTGTCTTCTGCTGCAATCCTGGCCACAGAGGGTTCGCTTGTTCCAGGGTAGGGGCTTTAGGGTTAGAAATGTTAGCTGGAGAAACAGAAATAAGAAGAAAACACAGAGACATAGGATAGTACCGGGAGGGTAACTGAGCGAATACTGAATGCTGAATTATTCTAAGCTCTGCATTCACCTGTGTTTAATTTTCTACACACTTTTATACACCAATACAAAGAGGGGAAAGAAGGCAAAAGACTGTCTTAACATGATACAAAAGGCAACAAGAACAGTTATTTGCTCCAAATACTTGAGACAGCAAGTCATTATTTCTTGAGAAAAGCATTCTGTTGTTTAGGCAGTGAACCCACCCTAGACCAAGTATCCTGAAGGCAGCCACTCCTTAGGTCAAACCTATTTCAAAAGAAGGAGCAGAAATATGCTTAAGTACTCTAACCTTTGGGATAGGTGGAGTGGATCTACCTCCATGGGCCATCTTATTGTCCAAAACACGAAGCAACCACACCCTAGGTCAGAGTGTGTAGCCACAGTTGTTAACAACTTTGAATAAGCTCAGACTCGGTGACCTTCAGAAGATGTAGAATAGGCTCACATTTTTGGGCTTCCACATTGCAGTTAGGTGAATGCTGAGAAAAGGCACGGGGCCTAAGATTAAAGCTACATTAATGTACATACAAGTTATTGCCCATGGAGGTAGTTGGAACATTGAATGAGTATGGATATTTTAACAGGTAGGAGATACTGAGTAGTGGAGGTTCTAAGGGGGTTTATGTTAGGCAAGATGCAACAAGCTGCATAGAGAAAAGGTCTCCCTTTACAAGATTTAAGGAGTTTTTAAAATGAAAACAGTGGAGAAAGGGAGACACACTATCCAGTGTGGGTGGAAAAAATGCTCATAGGTATAGTGGAGAAAGTTTATTGTAGATATGAGGAAGAAAACAGAGACATCTGGAAGGGTTCAGACTGAATATGGCCAGCAGACTGAACATGACCAGCGGACTGAACCAGGTCTTGAGAGGGAAGGGAGGGGTGGAGTGAGGGAGGAAGAGAAAAGAGAGTGGGGCAAAAGAGGAGCTGAGGACCAAGACACCAACAGGGCAATAAACCATGTGTCAAAATGACTGAAATTATATAGGATTGGGTGGCTCAGTCCTTTAACCACAGCATGTGGGAGGCAAAAAGCAGGTAGATCTTTATGTCCAAGGCCAGCCTGGTCTACAGAGTGAGTTCTAGGATGAAACCCTGTCTTGGAAAAAAAAAACAAAAAGGGATGTGTACGTGTGTGTGTGTGTGTGTGTGTGTGTGTGTGTGTGTGTGTGTGTGTGTGTGTGTGTGTGTGTGTGTGTGTGTGTGTGAAGTCCAGCTTCTGGGAGGGAGAGGTTTAGGGTAAGGGGCAGGGTAAGAGGTGATGGGAGGAGCCACAGGTACTGAATGATTCTGGGAGAGCTGACCAGCTTTTGCTTTGATATGTTAATAGACACTTCAGTTAGCCATTTGTCCTGGGTTAACACAATGTGAGAAAAGCAGGTCCCTTTTAGAGATTCTGGCAACCTGAACAGCAAATAAAGAGCCTATTGATCAGAGCTGGGGAAAATGTTAATTCTTTCAAAATTGATATACAAGCTGTATGAGAATTATATAAAACCTCAGAATTATTTTTGATAGTTAGAAACATAATTCTAAAACTTATTAAGAAACAGAAAACACCTAAAAGTAATTTCAAAAGAGAATAAAGAAGAACAATCACATTATCTGATTCCAGTACTGATTAGGTAGCTACAATAAGCAAGACTCTATGGATCAAATGAACAGAATAGAGAAACCAGACAGACTCACAGAAATAGGTTTGAGTGGATTTTGACAAAAATACAAAAACGATTAAATGAAAGAATGCTCTTTTCAAAAAATAATGCTGAAGCCCCAGGTGTTCATTGGTAAGTTTAGAATTCCATCTCTCTGGGCTGAAATTGAGGTTACAGAAAATGGCTAAATTATACTCATCATGCCTTTCTTTGAGAAATGTGACAGAAACTAAAATGAATCAGCATGATGAGGATAGTTATTTTTCTTCTTTTTTTGTGTGTAATGAGGATCTAACACTGTGATTCCTTTGTGAACAATGTGACTGGTGGGGCTGGAACCTTTAGAGCCACTTCTGCAAGTGCAATCAAGTGTATTCATCAGAAAAGAAAAAGAATTTAAAGACTTATAGGAATTCTACCATGTAAGTCATCCCAAGCCAATAATACATGTGCTCATTTATGAAAAAAAAAAACAATTTTTTACTTAAATGTAGGCCAAATTCTTTTCAAAATGGAGATTGGACCTAAATGCAAAATTGTAAAACTTTTTTATTAAAGAGGAAAATATGCAAGATATAAAGCTTACAGTTTGATTCCCAAAGCATAATCCAGAAAAGGAATCATTGATAAAAATGAACCTTATTGAAATTATTTTCTCTTAGTGAGAGTGATGATAAGATAACCTGTAGAATGTCAAAAAAGCATTTGATAACCATACATTAAATAAGAATGAAAATCTAGAATGTACAAAAGAACCCTTAAACTTCATTTGTAAAAAGAATATCAAGTGCCTGGTGATGATGGGCATGCCTTTACCACCAGCACTTGCAGGTGGATTTCTGTGAGTTCGAGACCAGTCTGGTCTACAAAGCTAGTTCCAGGACAGCATCCTGTCTCAAAAAACAAACAAATAAACAAACAAGAAGATTATCAAGTAGAAAATGGGAAATCAATATAAAAGACATTTCACTAGTGAGGATATATATATGGTAACTAAGCACATGAATAAAAACAATATTCTTAGCCACTTAGGAAATGCAAATTAATACCACAATGAGATATTGGTACATATGTATCAGAAAACCTAAAATAAAAATGGAGGATAATACCAAATGCTGCCAAGGATATAGAAAAACTGAATTACTCATGCCTTCCTGATGAGAAAATAGTTTAGTAATTTCTCTTTCTTCTTTATTGTTTTTTAAAACAGAAAGGTGTGATTCCCATATTGTTCAGTAATTACACTCCTGTGCATTTGCTTCAGAAAAGTGAAAATTGATATTCATACCAAACTTGTACATATTTATGATAGTTTTTTTATAATACTCATAACCTGCAAAAAAAGGCTTGGTATTCATTAGTGGGTGAATATTTAAAGAAATTATGGTAGAACCATACCATAGAATACTGCTCAGCAAAAACAATTGGCAAATCTCTGGGTGACTCTGTAAAACCTTAGGCTGACTGAACAAATGTTGTATAATACATACTTCTATTTCCGTAACATTCTTAAGTAGAGTACAGATTATTCTTATCAACTACAGAAATCCCTCTAGGTATAGTTTTCTGTATCTTGGTTATATTAATGCCATTGCTGAGTTCTCTATGATTATGCTACAATTCTGTCATAGCATTTTCTTTATAAAATGTCTTTAAAATAGCATTATTTTATACATTTGGGTGTTTGGGGTTACATGTATATCTGTGTACCACATGCATGCCTGATGTCCTCAGAGACCAGAAGAGAGTACCAGATCCCCTGGATGTCATGTTAGCAATAGTTTTAAGTCACCAGACAGGGACTTAGTGTTCTATGGGTGAAAAGAACCTAGTGCCCCCAACAGACCTCTATGAGATTGGGTAATTCTTTAAGGAATTTCTTTCTGGAGGAGATTGATTCTCATTCACTTACCACCCATTAATTGCCTGTAGCTCTTCTAGGGGTAAGGTCTCCCCCTCTCTCCTCAACATAGGCATGTCAGCTGTTCTTATCTTTGGGTAGGTGTCTTGTTTAGGTGATTGTGTTGTTAAGATCTCATGAGTGCAACTCCTCATCTTATAGAGAACATGCTATCTCATAGCACACATCCTGGTCCCCTGACTCCTGCAATCTTTCCTCCTACTGTTCTGAAATATTCTCTGGGAACTAGGTGTGCAAGTAATGTCGTAGATGCATCGGCTGGGGCTGGGTATGCCACAGTCATTGTTCTCTGCATCTTGACTCATTGTGGATCTCCGTGGTGAGCTTCAATGGCTGCAAAAAGAGGCTTTTCTGATGAGTGGCGAGGGCTTCACTTACTTGTGAGTGTACTGCTATTTGTTCTGAAAACAGTTAGGGTTTATACTGGTTTAGGAACATGGCAAATGTAGGTTCTCCTTTAAGGTCCGTGACCTCACCAACCACAGGTAGCTGGTTAAGTTTACAGTACCAGGCATGAATTCCATCCTGTTGAGTTATTGAGCATGTTTTAAGTCCAATTTTGTGTCTGTGGGTTACTCCTAGTATATAAGCACTGCTGTTGTATCCTTGAGTACATGTTGTTGTTCTAGTCATTGTGAATCTTAGGCTTTACAGCCGAGTAGGACTATTAATTGTTTTTCTCTGTTGGCAGCTTTCATAGTTCCTTCCTATAGCAGGAGAGCTAGTCTTCAGGGAGGATACTACACACTGCACACACAGGACTTTGAGGGATCGATCTGGTTTGGGCCTGGAAGACTCCTCTCCGAGGACTAGCTCTCATAGTATCCAAAGGAGTCATGCAAGCTGCCAAGGGAGAGCAGCAATAAATAGTGCTAGCCAGCTGTAAGCCTTTGAACCACAATAAGGATCAGCATGCCAAGTGATTCTGAAAGGTAATATAGTGGCACTTATTCCCTGAGGCTCAGCAACAACCACCTATTTGAACTTAAGGCCTACTTAATAGTAGGGAATGCATGTCTGGAATTGTATATTTGTGGCTGATGGGGCCCATGGAACCTAAAGAACATATTACTGTCACTTTCCTAAACCAGTATAATTCTTAAATGTATTCTACATTCTTGTTTCCATATGCACAGGTAAATGACACTCTCACATTATCAAAGAAGCTTCTTTCTTAATAGTAGACAGGGATCATCACAAAATTCCTCAACTGGTCAAAAGCAGAGAACAACTGACCGTGGGCTGTCCAGCCCCAACTGATACATTTACAACACAAACTCTACACATAAGGCCCATGGAACATTGGAGAGGTTGAAGCTGAAAGATTGTAAGGATTATAGGAGGACAGCATCAACTGTGAGATACTGTCTTCTAAAATTAAAAGAAAGAATCAAATTGAACGGAGGGGGTTAGAGGAGGGATGGAAGCGGGAGTTGTGGGGAGGAGTAAGGGTGAATATGATCAAGAGACAGTGCATGAAATTCTCAAAGAATTGATAAAATATTACATTATTTTCTAAAGAAAGATATTGATTCAAATAAAACCATAGCTTTTGTAATGATAGAGCCCCATGTTTGCCATTTTTAAGAATTTAGCTGGGCAGTGGTGGAGCACACCTTTAATCCCAACACTCAGGAGGCAGAGGCAGGTGAATCTCTGTGAGTTCGAGACCAGCCTGGTCTATAAGAGCTAGTTCCAGGACAGGCTCCAAAGGTACCGAGAAACCCTGTCTCAACCCCACCCCAAAAAAAACCTTAATCATGTATCAATGGACTCTAAACCATTTTGATTTCTTAAATGACTTTCTTATATTACATGATACCTTAACTTCTCTTGAAATATCTGCTCCACAGTTCTACTCCTTTTCCTTTAAAAAAAAATTCTCAGCAATGTAATTAGCAAACTCTCAATGGTTTTTCCTCACTTCTTTTTTTCTCTATAGACACAGCTCTGCTTCCACCTCCATTACATTTCCATAGGGTTTGAGCAGGGGATACAATTCCTATTCTGTGAATATGTGGACCTGCTGGAGTGCTTGGCCAGTGAAAAAAGGGGGGGGGTCCAACAAATGTTCTAACTCTAAGCAAATGGGGTTGAATGAGGTATCTGCCCAAATATGCCCTAGGAGGCTCCTTCCTGCTTCACCATGGCAGCTGCCTGCTGGGAAAGCACTCTCATTTTCTCATGGCAGTCCTGTTGGTTGCTCCCAGTTTTGATCATAGTCGTAATGATGTTCTCTGTGGCCAAGAAAGGCAGCTCTTGCCAAACATGCTGTTTAATTACTTTGGGGCACACCACCAATCCTTCAGAAATGTTCTGTAAGGCATTTAGTATCTAGGGCTGAAGGGGAGTGGTCTTGGCCATTTCGGCTTATAGCCATGCCCCTAATTAGCTAATTATTCCGCCCCTAATTAGTTGTTAATTAATTAATGGGGCTGGACCACCAGGTCCCAAGAGGTATAAAATGATAGGCCCACGTGGAAAGCTTTCTCTCTGCGG
>JAQHUG010000094.1:960856-996798 GCA_028555095.1 Dicrostonyx torquatus
AGCTCTTTCTGGTATAGTAATCTGTGTGTGTATCTGGCCCCTATTAAACTTGTGTGTCTTAAATAAAACTTCCACATAGGGTATTGAGGATACCTGCAGTGAGAAATGCTTCTGCCACATAGATCCATTGGTTGCACTATTATCCAATTTGTGTTCAAACCACTGCACAGAAACTGTCTGTAGTGGGTCCATGATAAGGTCTGTCAGGTGAGAGGCCAGGGTTTCTACTTGTATGGCATCAAACTTAAGCCAATCTGCTATTTCTCCAAAGGCTCCTCCATCTCCTTCAGGTTCACCAGGAGGTTTATGCCAATACAAATCTGTGTTTGTATTGTGTACCGATGGCCCTAAGCTAGCCAGCATAGATGGCATTGAGATGCTCACTTTTCATGTAATATGATAATGAAAGCTCTCTCTTTTTTATTTATTTTATTTTATTGTTGTTTTTGCCTGTATGTATGTATGTATGTATGTATGTATGTATGTATGTATGTATGACTGTGTTGGGTCCTGGAGTTACAGACAGTTGTGAGCTGCAATGTGGGTGCTGGGAATTCCAGGTCCCCTGGAAGATCAGTCAGTGCTTTTAACCACTGAGCCATCTCACCAGTAAAAATTTCTTTTTCATCACCAGCTACTCCGCCTTCCGGTGATCTCCCTCAAAGAGCTGCAAAAAGTTCGTCTGAGTGCCTGTGGTCTCCAGAAATGCAGCTTGTCATAGATATACTTCAAATTCTGGAGATCCATGCAGAGATCTTGAATCCAAAGACAGCAGCATTTCCCATCCATGGTAGACTGAGCAGGCTGAATTATGTGACTCCCAAGATGAGCAGATCAGCACGTTCCTTAGCAAAGTAATCAAGCCGCGAGATCATGCTAGCAAGTTTTGGCAAAATCAGATCAAACGTACTTCTCAGAATAATCGGGTCTGAATTGTCTCCCACGTAACAGGAGGTGGTAGTGAGATGCAGGATGCCTGCAGCTGTCAGACAGCAGTGGCCGAATGTGAGCCATCACACGGTGCTGCAGATGTTTCTCTTCAGCTGTCTTCTGGAACTCAAAATTGTTCAGGTTTAACTTCATCTCTTGTATCTGTTTATCTGGGATAGACAAACCCAGTGTCTTGCTCTGCCTCCGTAGCCACAGCCACAGCTGACGCCACATATGGAACTTGTACATGTCGCTAAGCAAAGAAACACATCTCGAGGCTGGCGATGGCGGGCTGCCAGTGGAGAATGGTAGCTTTCCAGGGGCTGGGGTCGCCTGCCACAGACCCAGGCACTGACAATTCTGCTTCTTAATTTATTTTTTGTTAAGAGAAGTTGACTTCCTCAAAACCATAATCCTTGTTCTTCAGCCTCCCAAAATCTTGAATTACAGGACATACTCCTACTTCTTATTTATCCTCTGCAAAAGGAGCATGGACACTGAGCTGGCTGTATCACTGCTCTGAATAAAATCAAATATCTGCTAGCAAGGAAAAATAGGAAAACAGATACTGTCTTAGAAGCTAAAATTTCTACTGCCTGTCATCTTAGGCTATAACATGTAGCTTAGTCTTTGTACTGTTTAATCCAAGGCATTGAAAGTCTACCTCTTTGAGGATATGCCAGGGAGAACTTCAAAAACTATCAGAGGAGTCAGGCTAGTAGATAGGCTAACTTGCTTGCTGCTATTCATTTCATTGTGTAATCACATCCAGTTCAATCTTGATTAGACTTAATAGCTTGCTTCTAAGAATGTGGTGAAAGTCAGGGAAATCATGGCTAAAATGAGGTCACCAAAGATCATGATTCCCTTTTGCTCTCTAGTTACTTTCTAGTTCATAGACTTAATTAAAATTAATTTCAGATTGGGTTCATTTGGCAAAGAACAGAGGGCAGCCTTTGCTTAATAATATGCAAGGAACTGAATCAGCCCAGTCAAGCGTTTTTTAAGCCCTTGAATCATGCTAACAACAATATGGACTTGGAAGTAAAAATTTGAAAAATTAAGTTTCATCATTTGTGTAGAACAACCAATACAAGAAGACATGCAAGTGCCTGAAAGAGTTACAGAAACAGAGGGCCAAACTGACCCAGATAAATTGTGAAATAACAAATGTGATCTGTTTTCAGTTGTTAGATTTCAGGGATAATTTGTTAAGTGCTAAAAATAACGTTCCTGAAGTAAATGATGGACATGCTGAAAAAAATCACGTAAACTTTCTGCAATTTGAACTGACAAGCTATAATTTAGGTATTTTCTCTTCTATTCTCCCTTCTTCCAACTCTAGGGGAAGAGTTTGCTAATATTCAGGTTAAAACAATCTAAAAATAAGACTGAATTTTTCCCAGGTGAATGAGCTCCCCATCTCTGGAGGCATTAAAGCAGAAACCATGTAAACCTCTGTCAGATAGTTTTTGTGGTAAAGCTTCAGACATTAAATGACCAGATGAACTAGAGCTTGTCACTCATAAGAAATAACATTTATATAGTGCACACTAGAAATAAATAACAAAACTATTATGAACCAAAAAAATGAACAATTTATACAGGTTCTACCCAACCATTCTCAGGACGCTGAGCAGTTATAAATCATCTGTGGCACAACAATGAGCCTTGTTCCCTTGGTTAGAATGCCCAACATGAAATGACCAAAGATTTTTCATACTTAGATTCCAGGAAGCAATAGTTTTGGTAATACGATTACCAGAGTAGAAATGTCAGCATAAGGCCGGGCGGTGGTGGCGCACGCCTTTAATCCCAGCACTCAGGAGGCAGAGGCAGGCGGATCTCTGTGAGTTTGAGACCAGCCTGGTCTACAAGAGCTAGTTCCAGGATAGGCTCCAAAGCTACAGAGAAACCCTGTCTCGAAAAAAAAATGTCAGCATAATCTAACACTGGTAGAATACAAACTCTCAACTCCATTCTATAGGTATTGCATCAGAAACTCTGAAAGAGTCTAGAAACAGTTGTTCCACCAAACAAAGTTGAACCTAAACATTCACATATGTATTTTCTGGTTAGAATGAAGGGAAAATAATCTTATATCTCTAGAGCTCAGCTCCATAATTTATAAAAAGTAACTGGTAAGAGTTCTGGGAGTAATGAGATATTGGCATAGTCTTTGTGTATATAACACATAGTAGGCATTCAACTACTGTTAATTCTATTCTTACCAAAAAAAGTGAACTGAATTTGTCATAATGAAATTACAGCTTGCAAGTTGCATAAAATTATTGAGTAAATATTATAATTTCATAAAGATTATCATTTTCAATGTGTGATACAGTTTATGATTTTAGTCTGTTTTATACTTGTTGGAATAAATGAATGACTTAAACAGCTTCTAATTGTGAATAATGGCTATACATTGCCAACTCTTGATTATACGCTTGGGTATCTACTTTGTGGAAAATTGTCAGCAAATCAAAATCTCCATATGGTTTCTCTCTGTCTCATGTGTCTGTGCTTCCTTCCTCTGCTATCAATTAATATTTTAGTGCGAATGAAAATTCATTTTCATATTGTCCCAAAGGAAAACAATGCCAAGAATTCAGGTCCTACATTCTAGAAAACACTAGAAATAGGACTCAGATTATCTAGTGGTTTATCCCTTTTCATGAAGGCAGGTCTTATAAAGATAATCCTGCTTAAACACATTATTTAAGAAAAAGGTGACTCACATGCACGCTTAATGGGAGGTGCAATTTACAAAGGGATTTCGTCTATGTATACTGAGGATTACAGAACAGGGCAGGTCAGTTTGACTCATTTTTAACAAGTTATTCTATCATATCAAGATATTGTATAATATCTGCTAAATTCAAGACATCCAAACATGTTGAAATGCAATCATAAATAAGATGCCGGCCTAGTATACATTGATTCTGTTGTCACGTGGCAAAAATAAGAAAACCATAATAAAGGCATTGGAAGAACTAGTCTTACATCTCAAAGACCTTGAACCTCCGAATTTCTGGGTAAGATGGCAGACTAGCGGCTGCCTCAGTGTGAGCTGGGAAAGAACAGTTAGACCAAGAGAAAAAATATTATATCCCTAAAGAGAGAAATAGAGAAAGAGCTTCAGAACTCCGTGGTGGGGTGTGTGTGTGAAGGAGTATTGCAAACGAGTAGGAAAAAAGATGAAAGATGCGCAGAAGTAAACTCAACACAGGCTTAAACGAACAGTTCTCTAATATAGAGAAGGAAGCCAGAAGCCACTTCTAAGAGGTAAGCTATAAAAATGTTGGGCAGTCCCACCATCAGGATAAGCTCACAACCCTATCAGCCCTTATTCAGCTGTAGTTTTCAATGAAACAGTGATTCCTTCAGAGGACAGGGCATCATTGGCGAGTTGCACCACTTGTCACGTTATATGATTAGAGGGCAGCAGCTGGGCACTGTCTTGAGAGAGAACCTATTATTAAAAACTGCGCTACCACGGGTGGTGGTGGCACATGCACTCAGAGGTAGTAACAAGGAGATCTATGTGAGTTCAAGACCAACCTGGTTTACAGAGAGAGTTCAAAGCTACAGAGAAATCCTGTCTCAAAAAACAAAACAAAAAACAACCAAACAAACAACACAAAAAACCTTGTCGCCGGGTGTTGGTGGCATGGCACATGCCTTTAATCTCAGCACTTGGGAGGCAAAGGTAAGCAGATCTCTGTGAGTTTGAGACCAGCCTGGGCCACAGAGTTAGCTCCAGGACAAGCTCTGTAGCTACTGAGAAACTCTGTCTCAAAAAACAAAACCAAAAACCCAAACAAACAAACAATAAACAAAAACAGAACAAAACAAAATACCCCAAACAAACAAAAAAAAAACCTAAAAACCTGTAGTACCTCAGAGGTCTGAAATCAGGAAAGATCTGCAGGTGAAGAAGCCTCATCTTGGTGCGCCACAACCCTTGGATGAGCAAAGGCCCAGAGAGGAAGCCTCAGTTTGGCATGCCACACTCTTCAGGTGAGGAAAGTCTCCAAGAGGGAGCTGTGCATAGCAGGAGCAACTAATGTAGACTAGCCAAATGTAGGTGACAGGTTTTATTCAGCTGAGAAGTGTTAGGGAGAGGTAACCCTGCTTTCCATGTATATAGACAGATCTTATCAACCTGTCAACTGGAGTTTGATACCTGTGAGTCTGAAGCCAATGTGGATCACATCTGGAGTTACCTATCTGTTTTTCATTACCACAGAGCTCAAGGATTCTGAAATTCCAGAAATGTGCATGGTACCCACAGCTTCATCCTCCCAGTAGAATGATTAATACTCAGAATGTCTTGGAAGAATGAAGACAGGTTCTCTGTCTGTACCCATCTGATTGCTGTGTTGCTTCTCACATGTTCATTTTATCTAGGAGCCATCCTTCCGCTAACAATGGGAGTACCATCTGGAAAGTCACGGGAGTTCACAATATACAATACAAATATTAAGTGTGACCAGTAGACGCCCCGGTACACAAAGGAAAATAATTATAGTGAAAACAATTGGCAGATGTGATGTACTTGTCCAACGTAAACTCAATAAGAACATACAACAGAGCACACAAGAATCTACAAATACAATTGATGCCATCCTCATGAGTAGAATGGATAATATTCATTATTTTTATAATCTTTAAGTGTATGACTGTTTTGCCTGCATATATGTTTGATCGCCATGGGATATTAGAGTTACAATGGTTGTGAGGTGTCATGTGGGTGCCGGAAATTGAACCTGAGTCCTCTGGAAGCATAACCTGTACTCTTAACTGCTGAGTCATTTTTTCCAGGCTCCATCTTCAATTTTTAAGGACCCACAAAGAAGCTGCTCCAGTACATTATCGTTTTAAAGTTTCCTGTAATTCTTCACTCCTTTGCATGTTTAACAGATTTTTATTTCATTGTATTTAAATTTTTTAAAGAATATTTGCTATAGTCACATATATATTCCTTCATATATATATTGATCTAATTTTGGTTACACAATTCTTTCATTCTTGGGCAATATTCCATTTTTCTTCCTTCCCAAATTATATGTATTTACTGTTTTAACTTCATTTTTAATAGTTTCACACCTTTCTTTACTTCCTTTTCTTACTTTTACCTGATTGTGTTTTAGACATTTTGCACAATTTGCGAACACTTTTTTCCATTTTATCTTGGCCCCCTAATGTCTCACTATTTTGTTCCCCTCTCTACAACATTCTTATCTACTCTTTCTCTTAGTTTTCCCTTTTGTTTATTTAACTGTGTGTATTCTCTGTTCTTTCCCTTTCCCTGTCTCCTCCCATTAACTTATTTATTTACTATTTCTATACCCTAAGTCATTTGAAACTTCATAGCACATTATATAGTAATTTGCCATTCTCTGTTTTGTGATCATTAGAGAGGAAAGAGTAAAAATTAAAAGTGAAAATAAAAAGGATGAGCTAAGCACCAGCCCTGAAAAGTTGAGCTAAAGGAGAAACGTTGGAATTGAAAACCTTCATGAATCACATAAAAACCACAATGATAAGTGCCAGCAGTAGAACAAGCCAAAGAGATATCAGTGATAGAGGACAAAGATGATGAAATATTACATTCAAATATAAACACAGAAAATATATGAACATGACCACAATGTTCACAAACTCTGGGATATGATTAAGAGATTAACAGTGTTGAAAAAATAGATTTTAACCTTTACTATTCCATGGTGTTTGAATTTTTTGTCTACATGTGTTGTCTACATTTTTCTAAGGAATCTATTTACAACCATATTTGCACACATTCTAAAGTTTGTTAAAGATTTGGAAGTAATGGAGAAAACTCAGCATGAACCTTATGATTTCTCCTCATTTTTCTCCTGCTCTTGTCTCTTTTTCTAGTCCTCATCTATATTGCTCCTATAGTTAAAAACACTTTCCCTTTGAATTATGCAGGGTAATCTTGTTTCTTTCTTCTACCTTGTTTATTCCTACTCTCTCATGATGTTCAGACGATTATATAGGCCTTAATCTTTTTCATCCTTTGAGAAAGGGTCTTGCTGTAATTGCTTAGGCAAAAAGAGCACATTATTATGAAGAGATGAAAAGTTCCTGTTGAGGGCTGGAGAGATGGCTCAGTGGTTAAGAACATTGCCTGCTCTTCCAAAGGTCCTGCGTTCCATTCCCAGCAACCACATGGTGGCTCACAAATATCTGTAATGAGGTCTGGTGCCCTCTTATGGCCTGCACACATACATGTAGACAGAATATTGTATACAGAATAAATACATAAATATTAAAAAAAGATTTTTTAAAATTTGAATGACTGTGTACAGAAAGTTGAGACTGACAGGCAGATAGATCTACATAGAATTAGTCTGGATCCCTAGGTAAGGAGAAAAGTTGGTAAGGTAACAGCAGACACTTGCAGGAGACTAAAGCATTATCCAGGATAAAGGGGGAATGCTTCTTTCAAGAAAATACTTGTGTTGAGCATATTTATAAGCTAGGAGAATGGTTGGGTTGAGACGAAGAGATGTAAAATATTGTGGAGAAAAAGTGCATGGATTATACACATTAGTGATTAATTGTGACTCACCAATAATGCACTGTTGTCACATTAAGGAGAGAAGTAAAAACACTTCTCTTGGGGTCATTTAACCAAGAGCAAGCCCAGAGCTGAATTCTCTACTTTATGATCCATGTGTTTTCTGCCCACTGTCTGTTGTATGACTATGAATCTATGCCTGTCGGAAAGCTATCTTGTGAATCTGTTTGTCTCCATGTCTCCGTCCCTGTGTGTGTCTACATAGGGTGTCTCTGTGTCTGTTGTATGAGCTTGATGCATCTGTTTTTATAAGTGGTGTCTGTTCCTAACAAAGGACTTCACTATGCCTTTATTGAACAGCATGGAAAGTATCATCTGGGGAAAGAATGAGATATATTATAGAACTCTTTAACAAAGTTTTACAAGGGATTAAGTCACTGGATCTGACTGATCGCAAATAACCCAGGCAATAAACATCATTGTTTAATCAACCAATATTCATAAATGGTTGTTCTCAACCTTTATGGTAAATTTAGGAAATTGCTTTCAACTTCTCTATTTTTGCTTTCAGAAAATGATATGTCTGCATTACTTTGGGCCAGAGGCATGGAAAAGTACATAACTTCAGATTGTAGTTATACATTATCTTAGGTTGTAAATCGAGATTACATGGAATTCTAAGGCAAGTAAAGGTGTTACATTGTTCTTTTAAAGGCAAGTTAAACAGTTTGAGTATACAGTAGACTATCAGTCTTAACTCTTAAGTAACATTTAAGGTGTATTATTAACTTTGGTTTTGAGGTCCAGCGAAAGTTCCAGTCTCTTATAACGTAAGAGATATTTTTCATAATATTGCATCTCTACAGATAGGGGAATGAATAAGATAAGAATTTTTAGGGGCTGGATGAGACAATCATCAGGAACCCGGATGGGTGATTTAGCTGTATGTAGTCAATGTCAGTGTGAAAGGACGCTAAGCATTTGAGGACATTTTCCTTCCATTCACCTCCATCTTGCTTCTTGGTTATATATACTCCTTTGTCTATGATGAAATGAGCCCAATTTCTCTGCCCAACTGGAATCTTTCACAGAAGCAGTCCTTTTTGAATAAATTCTCTTTTGTTGTTGCTTTTTTACCGTTTTAAAATGAGTAGCATGATTTTTTTTCTTTAAAACTATAATTATCCCTCAGATAGAGAAAATTTTCCAAAATCTTTAATATGGAACACAGACATTACACAATCTGTTTCAAATCTAACTTGTCTGTACTCAACTCTATTGCACAATTATTCTGTTCTGATAATAATACAGACAGAGTATGTTTTAGTCAAAATCTCTTTGGTGGTTTGAGTTAGAATGTTCCTGTTTGTTCATGTATGCTGATGCTGTTTGGGGAAATTTAAGAGTTGTAGTCTTTTTGGAGGAAGTATGTCAACTGGAGGCAAGCTTTGAGAATTTAAAGACTCTGTTCCAATTTTACTCTTTCTCTACTTTACGATTGTGGTTCAAAATGTGAACTCTCAGCTTGTTCTTCCAGCAGCCACGTCTGTAGCTTCTCCACCATCATAGACTCCAAACCCCTGGAACAGAATTCCCAAAATAAACACATTCCCCCCAAATTGTCTTGGTTATGGTGTTTTATTACAGCAATATAAAAGTAATTAATAAACTTCCCTACTTTTCACTGACCGCATTGTTTACTTTCAAATCCTTTTTCCATTGCATGAAATTATTATTATTTTTTTGAGTCAGGTTTCTCTGTAGCTTTGGAACCTGTCCTGGAACTTACTTTGTAGATTAGGCTGGCCTTGAACACACAACTCACAGAGATCTGCCTCTCTCTGCCTCCCGAATGCTTGGATTAAAGGTGTGCAGCACCACTGCCTGGCTTTGCTTAGAAGTTTTATGTGTTTTGAAAATCTCACACTCACCTGTCAACATGCAGAACAATTGTACATCCAGCATGAATTTATGTGTTTATGAATAATGTCTACTTGGTCTTCTATGTACATCTACTGTGTCAACACAGGGCTTGTCTTTGAAAAAAGTCATTGATTTGTAATTGTAAAGGTGAATAAAAGAGAAAGATAACTATTACCTCTTAGTTTTGTAGAATGTCTCATTAATGGATATAATGGACCTTTATACTTTCTCTACCTTTGGAAATGTGGATAAATGTTTCCAAGGATTACAAACTCCCAGTCTCTAGCATAGTTACCCTTGAAATGTAAACACATATCCTTCTTCAAAGTTACTATAGGACCCCATCTCAAGGTGCAGCCATTCAGGAATGTGTATATTATCATTCTGGAGATGTTTTACTATCTTTTTAAGAGTAAGTCAATTAGTGAAGCAGACATCTGCCTCAAATGTCAAGTGAACTTACTGTGTAAATTCTGCAGAATCTCATCTTTGCAGTGCCTTGAAGCCTACCTATCTGTATTACTTTTTGTGTTTACTCAGTAAATCAGCCTTCTTTCTTCACATTATTTGTGTAGACGGGCCTGTTTGTTGATAGAAGTTATTTCTTTAGCAGTATAGTAGAAGCAGATATATCATGTGACCAAAGGAATAAAATTTCGTGTTTAAACCCCAGTGAAAATACTCACCTTTCCTTAATATTTCCTGGCTATCGGGTTACTTTGTAAAGTTGTTACAAGATGGCATTATACTTTCTAAAATGTTCAAATATTCCATTACATTGTCATTTAGCAGAGTGCATTTTATAAATATGCACGTGTTGTTTATACATTGCATTATGTTTAGAATTAATTACATGTTTTTGTCTTATAATTACACATTTCAGATATTTTAAGTCTGACTTTAATAAGATCAATAGCCCTTAGAAAATGACACAAAAATGTTTTGTGTATAGCCACAGCTTGCATGTCAGTTCTTAGTATCCATATTTTAACACTATCATGTAGTTTGGGAATGATCACTGGATGCTCATTAGTTCATGAGTTCACATTGATTTATTTTCCAGATGAACACAGAAAATGTACATAGTCATTTATAGATTTCAATCTGAGGAACTGCCAAACCAGTCTACACTGGGTGACTAAGGGCAGGTGTCAGAATTAAATCAGAGTGCACTTGGAGGACTTTTTGTTAAGCTGAAATGTTCAACCAGTGTGTATTTTGTCTTGTATTGTATACAGTGATGAGCCATTGACAAACAGCTCCTTTTTACTGCGTGTTTACTCTATGTCACAGTGGGTTATGTATGTTAAGCCCTTTACATACTTTCTCTCTTCATCCTTGTAAGTACTCAGTGGGTACCATATTTCTCATTTTACAGATGAAGAAACAGATTTAGAGAGGTTCGTTATCTAGCCCGAGGAAAAGAGCAGAAATTCAAATTTGGTTTATTTCCAAAACCCATTCTCCTAATCAGAGGCAGGTGAGAGATGGAAGTTTTATAAAGATTACTCTAGTAGAAGTATGAGAAAAGACTGCAGGAAAACAAATTAAAACAAAAACAAAACATTCCCCATAGCTCAGATGCCTATACGGTAGCGGATTTCATCCTAAGTCTCCAAGCCTCTCCATTTCACAACATCCTAGACCTCTCTCCACCATTTCTGACCTTGACATTAGGGCCTACCTAAGAAGTGGGGTTTTGTTCACTTTTTCTAGGTCGCGAACCAACTGGTCTAAGGATCAGACAGCCGCACCAGTGGTCCCCGGCGGGGTGGGGCGCATGCGCGCGGTTGCTAAGAAACGGCGATCCAGGCGCCGCGGTGGTAAGTGCGCCGGGGCTGTGTGTGTAGGCAGCAGCGCCAGAGGAAGAGGAGCACGAGGATGCAGCTGCGACCGTGGCCCCAAGAGGGAGCAGCCACTGTTCTGTGGTCGCGGGGGCCAAGAAATTGGAATTAAGCCTGGGGGTCCCGTTGTTGAGGTGACCAGGGCAGACGGTCTTGCCAGAAGCTCAGGCCTAGTATCCGGGGAGAGTTCGGTCCGCTGAGCGAAGGCCTGCCGCCTTTGCTTCTTCCTGGCCCTCCAAGTCGATGGTGGTGAAGTTGGTGGCCGCCAGAGGCACAACCACCAGGCTGCTTCTCATGCACCCAGCGCTTTTCTGGCCCTGCTTGGACAGCTGCGACGCCGCCTCCTCTCGCCGGTGGATCCCACCCTCAGCGGCGGGGGAGGGGGAAAGTTTTCCCCTCTGCCGGGCTGTGTGGTACAGGGCGACAAGGAGACCTTAGGAGAGTAGGGGTGAGTAGTGGCACCGCAGTCGCCAGGTGCTGCAACTGTTTTCTGGTCTCAGGGTATCTGGGGCCCCAGCAGGTCAGGGAAGCTCTGCTTTCTCATTCAGAAGCTTCCTACACCCTTCCTGCGTCTGCTCGCGGGTAATTTCTTCCAGACAGTTTTCCTTCTCAAAGGCACCACTTTCTGATCTCGACCCTGGCTTCCAGAAAAAAAAAGTGTAGGTGATTAAGGCCTGGCAGTGCTTCTTAGATGCTGAGGATTCGAAGTACAGTCATGTAATCTGGTCTCTGATTTCCAGACAGATTCTCCTAGTGCCCTGTTCACCCATTTCTCCTTGCTCTAACTGTGGCTCCTACTCTTGGTCTCAAGAGACAGTCTGACCTGACCTCAGGCTTGTCAAGAGCCCATCCTCCACATTGCTCTTGCTTCATGACTGAAGAATTGACCAGATAGCTTGAGTGGTGCCTTAATTTTCAGTATTCTTTATACTCGTGTGCAACCAGCTTCTGCAAACCATATGCCTAGCTCCTGACTCCTAGCATATTAAACTAGGTAGATACTATGTTAAATAATGGTGATAATAATGATAATAAGACAACACTAGTAACATGTTCTATTTGACAGCCTAATTACCATCAAACTTGAGACGTAGATATAGTAGATGATTGACAATAGGGAGAACACGTTCTACAAAGTACTCTTCATCCAGAATGACTCACTTCTGCATTTAAAAATGTGTTGACGAGACTTAAGATGCTCCTAATAAAAATATGGATGGTTCTCGTTCTTAGGAAAGTAGGCTAGAGTGGGAAATAGTCACTTCCCAAGAACTTTGGCATGAGATACCCGGAGTGAGAGTCTGGATACCATGATTAGATGATGCTCTAAAGTTACAAGCTGTTTTGACAAGAATACTATTTTGAGGTGAGAGACTGCTTTTTAAAAGGTAGATGGCTGAGAAAATTTACAGTTCCTGTTGACCCTTTCTGAAAGTGAGCTCAATCTGAAATGATGTATAATTTTAATTGTGAGGCACTTCTGTGGGCTGACAACAAAAGATGGGTTCTTTTATTTCACTTTCTTCCATCCTGACAGTTTTAAGCCATTTCAGGTCTCTTATCTAAAAAGAAGCACAATGATGGGAAAGCTAAATTTAGTTTTCGGTAACCCTTTTAAGCTAAGGAACTTTAAAAAGGATGTAGATGCCATTTGTGATTAGGAAATTTTGGCTAGTGAATCTGCCAGTTTTAAATCTGGCAGTCTTAGCACTGCCAATTTTCTGATAGTTTTAGGTAAAATGCTTTGTATAGATTGCTTTTGTGTTTGAGATACTCTTGTGTTTCAAGTCAAATACCAGGGAAAACTAGGTTTTTACCTCAGTGTGAATTATCTGTTGTGCACGAGATTTCAAACTTAGAGGTGGTTTCTGCTTGGGAAAGATCTTGATGAATTCGACTCTTATTTATTTGAATTACTATTAGATCTAAGGGAAAAGAATTCCATGGAAACATGGCCAGAGAGTTACCACATATCCCAGAGCTTTCACACGAACAGTCATAATCCCCTGATAAAATGGTATTGTGTTTTCCAAGTGCTGTTAGGGATCTTGATCACTGAACTCTGGAATGAAGTTTGGTTTTGCTTGCTTTTTTTTTTGAAAAAAATTATTTTCAAAGACTTTTATTAAGTTTTTATTTTCTAGATTCTACCCAGTGTCCATCACTGTGGTGGAATTGAAGAGAGTAGGTAAGAAACAGGTTTTAGGTCTGTTGGTGTTGCTTGGGAGAGAGCAGCTATCTAGCATGCACTAAAAGCATAAGTCCCTGGGTCCAAATGCTAGGAACTAGTAGCTGAAATAAAAACAAAACACCAATACAAACAGTTCTGAGGAATTTAATTGCAGATAATATATATTAATCAGAACATAGAAAAGTATAGAATAAGAGCTAAAAAAAAATGAAGAGTAAAGGGAGATCACCGAAGGCCAAGGGTTGTCTGGGAAGGCTTCGTGTAAAAGTCATTCTTGTTCTCAAAATTTTAGGCTTCATTGGAAGGAGGAAAAGTTCATCATATTGCCATTAGATTAACTAAAAGGGAAAATCATTGCCTGCAGCAGTTAACTTTCTTGAAATGAGCAAACGTTTATGCTATATTATAATTTAATAAATGAAATACTAATAACTTTGTAATGTACATGTTATAGAGGTTAATTTATGATCATCCTATCCTGGGGCATGTGAGAATGCTTTCTAAGAAGATACAAATAAGTTAATGTGTTTTTATAAATGTGCATTTTTACTGTATAGTAAAACATGGCTATACTTGAAGTGTTTTATATAAAACTAGTATAATAGACAGAAGCTTATATTATTAATATTCTCCAAAGTCTGTTTCCAGATAAATATAAATGTGCATTTTTACTGTATAGTAAAACACAGCTATACTTGAAGTGTTTTATACAAAACTAGTATGATAAACAGAAGCTTATATTATTAATATTCTCCAAAGTCTGTTTTCAGATAAATATAAAACATATATATGTATAGTAAAACACAGCTATACTTGAAGTGTTTTATACAAAACTAGTATAATAAACAGAAACTTATTAATGTTCTCCAAAGTCTGTTTCCAGATAAATACTATGAGCAACATGAATTTTTATTCATCGAATTACATAACATTTTTTATCATATACTACCATAAATGATAAAGGAAAGAGCTATATTAGGGTCTTGAAATTGATACCTGTCAAAGTTCTAATATGTTAATATTTGGCAAGTAACATATGTTTAAACTTCAATATAAACCCTTGTAAAAACTTACTTTAGTACATTTTTAAAATTCTTTGCTCTTAAAAATTGGTTACATGTTAACAGTCCCTAGGTTTTGGCCAGCTATTGTAACCTAATGTTTTTACATAGCATTTATATATAACAAACCATACTGCAATTAGAGATGATTGCTGATTTACTCTAACTTCTTTCACAAATTTTACTGAATTTGTATAAATGCAGTATCAACTCACTAAAAACTACATTTTATTTATAATGATAATATTTATTCCACCTTTTGTCTTTCTACCATTTCTTTGTCTGACACCTATCAAAGTACTACATCCTATCAAAGCAGACCATACATAATTAAAGCCAAGTAAAGGGTAGAGTTCCACCCTTAAATATTAAACAGCCATTTTAGAAAACACATACTTGGTGATGGAACCTGGACATCATTTATCAAACATGGAGAGGCCAGATAGCATTTGCTACGGAAATGAGGTAAGAAGGAATATTTCAAGCTGCTTAAACGATTGTCTTAAAGAGACTTCCTCCACTGGCAGAGAGCTTGGATAGCCTCCTAGTCAGTCATCTGGAATCAATTCTTCACATAATTGATGAACTTGGCTTCTACTTTGGAAAGAGAACCACTTTTTCCTATACTTCCTTGCAATATTACTTTAGTATTTCTACAGAACAAGAAGATTTTAGGAAGATTTTCTTTTCTTTTGTAAGAATCTTGGTTTATATAGTTTTAGGTCTTTGCCATGCTGGTTTGAATTTTCTGCATTTGTATCTTGTAATTTTCTGCAAGTTGTATCTTGTACAGATTTCTTCATTGGAGCTTTGCTTTTCTCCTTGTACTGGTTGGCTTTTGTCGACTTGGCATAAACTAGAGTCATTTTCGAAGACTCAATTGAGATAATTCCCACACTGGCCTGTGGGAAGGCCTGTGATGCATTTTGTTGATTTAAGATTGGTGTGGTAGACCCTAGCTCATTGTGGGCTGGGCTGACCGTGGGCAGGTGATCCTGGGTTCTATAGGAAAGCAGACTGAACAAGCCATGATGAGCAAGTCAGTAAGCAGCACCTCTCTATACCTCTGCTTCAGCTCCTGCCTCCAGGTTGTGACTTGAGTTCCTTCCCCAGCTTCTACCATCCCTGGATGGTAGACTACAAGCTACTAGATGAAATATATTCCTTCCCCAAACATTTGGTTTTGGCCATGGTGTTTTGTCACAGCGCTAGAAATCCTAACCAGGAGACTCTTCCTCAGTGTCATCTTGTTTATCAACTACTTTACCTTTTTGTCCTGTGGAATCTTTCTACCACTTCCAGGAGGCAGGTCACTTTCCAGTTAAGAATTTTACATGCTCTTCACCATCATCTTCTCACTCTGCATCTTCTTCCACAGCTGCTAGGTGCTGTCTACAAGTATGCACAGGTCCTGACCCATACTTCAACCTGAAGGCCACAGGTGGTGCACTTTCAAAGTCCCCAAGGGAAACTGCCAGTTTTACAGACATTTTCAAAGCTGCCAGTGTTAACTTTGACCATGCATAATATATGATTCAATATTCTCTAGCAATGCTGGGCAGTTACTGTAATCAGTAGCTGCCAGTCAGCCATGAGAAGAACCATCCTCTTCCGTGTACTGTGTTGCTACCCTGTGGTGTTCATTAAGTTATGCACATTAACTCCAGTTTTTATTCACAGTTTTGAAATTTTGATTGAGTTATTGAGTTGTAGCCACATCACAAGTTGAAAATCACCTGTGTTATATCAAAAAAGTTCTGTGTTCTCTAAGATAACCTCACATTTTAGAATTACAGATGTTAAGAATATGCACACTTGCTCTAAGTAGTAATACACCCAAAGTTAAATTTGAGGCTGCTGTATTTTTCATAAGTTGTTTTTTCTGACTACAGTAGAGTCTTACATGATAAATTTGTTACTAACAAGTAATAATTCACTGTTTCTGGCCTCAGCAAATATTGTTATTTCATAAAAATCATCGTTTCATTGTTTTCAATGGTTGGGTGTTGGGTGGAGTGTTTTCAGTTTCTTGGCCTTTTATTCAAAGACCTGAAATAAACAGATTGCAAAGTAGCAAGGGATCTTTATTTAAAGTCAAGTCAAGAGCGACAGCAGTCTACACAAATGCAAGAGCATTCAAGAGTGATTATGGTTTGATGCTTCCTTTTGTATGCAGTTTTAAAATGATCCTGTTCTAAAGTATGATCTTTATGATGTTGGTGGACTGAAAATTTTCTACTTGAGCAAATGTCTAAAATTTTGTGATGGGAACTTATTGGAATCACGACCTTTGTCCAACAATTCTCTTTGTATTAAATTGTCCTAGAACATAGGCTTCCCTACTAAGCAAAAGATACTGAAAGTCATTTCAACATGGGAAGAAAACCAAAGAGTGAAATTCTTTCAAGTATTTTGCAACAAACCAAATACGTCCACATATAAATTGGAAATTAATATTTATAGGAATTTACATGGAGTTCTTATCTTTTTATGACTTGTTAGTGCTCTTTGAACTATTGTCATCCAAAAGACAACAAACAATTCATATAGTTTCCTGTTACACGTTCATCACTGAAGTTGATTTTGTCACTGTTTTATTCTGTGATAGAATTTTGTAACACTTGTAAATTGCCACAAACATTAATTGAAACCTGAAATTGAACTTTCACAGATAATAATGAGAAAAATTATATTTTATAATAATTGTTGTTAGAAAGTATTATATAACAAGTGTTGATGTTTTTATATCCTTTTATAGGCCTGAATTCTTGACTTCCTAGTTAAACTCACGTAATGCTGGGGATATTATTCACTCTCACTTCTGAACTAAGCAAGTTTTATAAAAGATACACAGATATGCACATATATACATTATAGAGTATATTAGTTATTTAGAAGGAGTCTCTAATAGTCTGAAATAATATATAATATATAATATATAAATGTAGAGTATATTAGTTATTTAGAAGGCATCTCTAATATTCTGAATGTGAATACAAAATCAACTATTTTTACAGCTAAGTAATTTGACTGAAAGTTATGTGGAGGGACATTATTGTTCATGATTTTAAAAAAATATACTGTGTCTAACGAAGGGAACAAATCACTAGGTTTTTATTTATTTATTTGGTTTTTGAGATAGGGTTTCTCTATCCTAAAACTCATTTTGTAGACCAAACTGGGCTTGAACTCACAGAGATCCGACTGTCTCTCTCAAGTGCTAGGATTGAAGGCTTGTGTCACAACACCTGGATAACTAGGATTTTATTTTAAAAACAAATAATTTTCTATTTTGAAAAAAGTAAAGTGTTAGAAGTTTCTGGGATGACATTCATCTTTTTTCACTCATCAATTCAAAGTTCATTATTTCATATTCACAATGTAAACGTCTATTGTCGTATTATTACACTTAGGATTTTTAATAATGTTATAATAAAAGTATACTCTTCTGCTTTTCCATTCTGTCTCATTGCCAGTATTTTGTATTTATATAGTATCTTCTAAGATGAATTCAGAATTTTCCCATTCTATGGTACTTCTTGACATCTACATGAAACTACTTTAATATATATTAAATATCTATGATTTAATATATAATGATATATAATATGATACAATATTATACACACAGAAGTTTTAAAACAGAGGGGAAGCTGAGCTAGGATGTTAAAGGAAAGAAAGGAAGGGAGAAAGGAAGGAAGGAAGGAAGTTAGTTTAGTTGTCTCCATATGGTTTGTTCGAACATCCTTAGTGTTATTTATTCCTTTGCCTACCTCTCTCCTGGTTTATCTTCTACTCCCCTCCTTACTTTCAACTCCACATTATTTCATTTTCTGAAACTGGAAACTAGTCCACATATGAATAGTGACATAAGATTTTTAATTCCAGAGGCCATATATAATTACATATTTGGGTTTTTATTTGTTTCCTTTTATTTCTTTTGGTTTGAGACAGAGTCTTCTGTAGTTCAAGTTAATAGCTGAGGATGACTTTGGCCTCCACTTTCTAAGGGCAGAGATTACAAGTGTGTGCCATCACATCTGGATGAAATGTATCATATACTAATATATTTAGTGGTTGTTACTGAATTTAATTCACATCTGCACATATATAGTCAATCTCCCTTTCTATTTTCGTTCAAAGATAACAATTATTAGATTATCTTCTTGTCTTACTTAATTTTTATAACTTGCATATGTATTTTAAAAATATTTTATTTTATGTGCATTGATGTTTTACCTACATGTATGTCTGTCTGTGTGAGTGTCAGATCCCCTGGAACTGGAGTTACAAACAGTTGTGAACTGCTAGGTGGGTACTGGGAATTGAAGCCAGGCCCTCTGACCCATGCTTTTAACTGCTGGGATAGCTCACCAGATCCCAGTTTATTCAATTTTAATGTATTGTGTCATTATTGCTGCCAATTAGATTGAATACATATGATTCCGTAGAAACATAAAAATTGAGATATAAGAGCTGGAACAATAGCTCAGTGGTTGAGAGCACTGGCTGCTCTTCTAGAGAACCCAGGTTCAATTCCCAGCAACTACATGGCAATTCACGCCTGTAATTTCAGCTTCAGGGGATTTAACAACTTCATACATGCAGGCAAAACACTAATGCACATAAAATAAAAATAAATAAATCATTTAAAAATTGAGGTACAAAATAGATACTATATTTAATACTTCAGTTCTTAATTTTCAATAATTTTGTGGTGAATAGGTCTAAAATGGTTGAAAATTTGAATTTTTATGAACTGGTATGTCTTATGATTTACTGGTAGCAACCAGAATTTGGCTAATCTTTAGGGATATTAATAAAGAGATGAGAATGATTTGTAGTTAATACATCAATGGATAACATGTAAAAATATTCCTAAAGCACTTGAAGATATCTTTAAGTAATTTAAGTATCCATTCTCCAATTTTATTTATTGCTTTATTTAACAAATCTTTATGTAAAAAATTTCACAAAGTTAATTTAATTTCAGTCACTTTTGGAATTTTTTAAAATAAATTTTAACAGCAGCATGTTCCAAATTGCAAGACAAAATTTCATTAATTTGCACTCTACTAATCAAGAATTTGCTATAGTCTGGGTATATGTAGCAGTCACACTATTTTTTTTCTAGATTGTCAACCCTATGTTATTATGGATTATGCTGTAAAGAAAAAATAATCGTAGTGCTATCGGAGGTTAGGAAACTGGACTTTCTTTCCTGTGTACTTGATATTGTATTCAAGTAAGTGCTAAGAAGAATTCAAGTAGGGACAGTGCACTCCTATAGGTTTAATGTCCTTTAAAACAGCTGAATATTCTATCACTAACTAGGACACTGGATGCATAGTACTGTACTGTGAAAAGGGTTCAAACAGTGGTTAATAAAATTTGAGAATCTTTATTAGAAATACTTGGGGCCAAAGTGTTTCAGATTTTGGAAATTTCCAGAAATTGGAATATTTGCATGTATTTATGGATTGATTATTTCTAATTAAAATGTCAGAAATTTATTATATAAGACCAAGCATTACTGTCATGGCAAGAAACTTTTTGAATTTTGGATCATTTCAGGCTTTGGACTTTCATATTAGTGATAGTCTGTGCTGAAAGAAAATTTAAGGCTGCGCCTATTGAAAACTCTTTTCAGATGCAGAAAGTGCAGTGGAAATATAACCTGAGTGTAAACTCTTTTACATTTGTAAACACACACATTTTTTTGATTCATCAGAGGGAGAAAGTAAGATTCATATTAAACATTGCACCCCATAATCTTAATATACTTATGGTGCTGCCAAAGATCTGAAAATAATAAAGCTCTAGGGCTTTCTCCCTCAATTATGAAGTCCCACGTTGAGTGAATCAAGTGTGGTGGCATGTGTTTGTAATCTCTGTACTCAAAAAGCTGAGGCAGAAAGATTGCTCTAAGACAAGTTTGACATATATAGTAAATTATAGACTAGCTTGGGCTACAATGTGAGCTCCTATCTCAAAAAATAAAAATGCTAATACTAATAGACTTGTGTTATGATGCAATAAGACCTAAAACTTAAAATATTTGATGTTCTTGGATTAAATTCCTCTGCTGTTACCTTTGACAAGTTCCCATTAACACAGCACAGCCAGGTACACATGATAATAGTTGCTAGAGGCTTATGGTTTACCACTGATACTTTTCCAAGAGGGGATAAGAGCTAGTGCTTTGTTTTTCTGGCTTCTATAGTAATATTTTTGTTTCTACTGTGTAACTCAGTGCTTTTAATTTGCAGGTTTTAGATCTTATGCATAACAGCAGGGAAAGCAACCGCATGCACTATTTTGGTCAATTGGAATTGGAATAAAAATTCAGCTCATTTGTTTTATTCTCCTCCTTCCCCTCCCGCACCTCTCCCCCCACCTCCCTTCTCCTCCCAGGTCCACCCCTACTCTCCATACCCCCACCCCGCTTCCCTTCACACAAGAACGGGCTTCCCAGGGACATCAACCAAACACAGCATAACAAGCTACAATAAGATCAGGCACATACCATCACATCAAAACTGAGCAAGGCAACCCAATAGTGGGGAAAGGGTCCCATAAGCAGGCAAAAGGGTCAGAGACAGTGTGCCCCCCTCCACAGTGCCACCCCCTCCTCACTGGTAAAAATCCCACCACAAGTATGCAGAGGACCTGAGTCAGACCCCCATGAGTTCTGGTCAGTTGATTCTGTGGGCCTTGTTCTTGTGATATCCCTGTCCACTCTGGCTCCTACAATCCTTTGTACCCCCCCCTCCTCCGCAGGACTCTCTGAGTTCTGCCTAATGTTTGGCTGTGGTATTCTGCATCTGTTCCCATCAGTCTCTCTGGTCTCTGATGAGGCTTCAGCTGGGCTCCAGTCCCAGAATACTCTGTGTGTAGGACAAACAGTAGGTCAAAGGTTTTGTGGCTGGGTTGGTGTCGCAATCCCTCCAGTTGAGGCCTTGCCTAGTTACAGAAGATGACGGATTCAGGCTCCATGTCCGCCATTACTAGGAGTCTTTGCTAGGGTCACTCTCATAGATTCCATGGAGCTAAGTTTCCACCTCATCCCAGAAATGCCCCTAATTCCAATTATCTCTCCCTGTACTTCCTCCCCATCTTCCCCTACCTGATCCCTCCTGTTCCCATCAACACTACCCCTAGTTTATGAACAAAATCTATTCGATGTTCCTTTCCCAGGGAGATGGTTATCCTTTACATCTAATTATCCACTTATGGGTAAATACAGACCGTGTTTATTTTCTGGTTCTGGGTTACCTCACTCAGGATGATTTTTTTTTCTAGTTCTATCCATTTGACTGAAAATTTCATGATGTCTTTTTTTTAGAGCTAATTAATGCTCCATTGTGTAAATGTACCACATTTTCATTTTTCTCAATTCTAAAGTAAGAAATTGAATGAACCAAGTTTGGTAGCATGAACTTGTAATTGCTGTACTCAAAAAGTTGAGGCAGGAACATTGCTCCTAGTTTAAGGCAAGCTTGACATGCATAATAAATTATAGGTTAGCCTGGGCTACAAAATGAGTTTCTAACTAGAATAGAAATTCAGCTCATTCGTGTTTTTTGTTTTTGTTTTTTTTGAGACTGGGTTTCTCTGCATAGTCCAGGCTGTCCTGGAACTTGCTCTGTAGACCAGGCTGGCCTCAAACTCAGAGATCTGTCTGCTTCTGCTTCCCAAATGCTGGGATTAATGGTGTGTGCCACCACACCTGGCCATTTTTGTTCGTTTGTTTTGTTTTCTTAAAATAGCATTCTTTCTGTTTCACCCCAGCTTTGCCATTCCTGTGACATGTGTAATGAAACTTTGATGTTATGTTTATTAGTGAATTAGAGAGACTGAAACGTTTTACAGAGCTAGCCATCCAATGCACAACAGACGTGACTAGAAGATTGGAAAAATATTTGGAAGATAATTTTGTATAAATTCTAATCTGAGGGCTAGAGCGATGGCTCAGTGATTAAATGCACTGACTGCCCTTTCAGATGACCCAGGTTCAACTCCCAGCATCCACATGGTACCTCTCAACCATGTGTATCCAGTTCCATGGGATCTAATACCCCCTTCTGATCTCCTCAGGCACAGGCACACAGGCACATAGACAAATATAAATATTCATACACATAAAATAAAATAAAAAATTTAAAATTGAGTATAAGTGCATCTTGTTTAGGTAGACCTAGAGAATTGGTTAACTAAAGAATATGGAATTAGTTCGAGGCCAGCCTGGTCTACAAGAGCTAGTTCCAAGATAGGCTCCAAAGCTACAGAGGAACCCTGTCTTGAAACCCCCCCCCAAAAAAGAATATGGAATTGATAAGGAATTCTCTCATTGAGGGTTAATCCAAGCTGATGGTGAAGCTGTGGCCAGAATACTTTATATAAAATGTTGGAGCTTTAAGTTGTGAATAATTTGTTTTTCATTCTCTCTTAATCAAAGCATTTTGGTAAGTCAGGTGCAGAGGTATGTTTGTAGTTCCAGATAATCGATAGAATGAATAAGGAAAGACTGCTTGAGTCTATGAGTTTGAGACTGGCCTGGGTAGATAGGTAGTCTCCATTTAAAAAAAAACAAAACTTTTTTTGGGTAATAAATAATAAAGACACATTTAAACCAGTTTAAAGCAAATTGTGCATGTGTATGTATGTACATATGTATTCTTACATTAATAATATGGAAGATTCTCATGGAAGCCAGAAAAGAAAGCATGGTCTAGGCGTATGAAGAACTTCAACTAAGAAGAAAAGCAATCAGTCTCTAAGGAAACTTGTTTGAAATCATATATTCATAAGTAACATTATATTTGCTGACCAGGTTATATTTATGAACATCCATATAGGAAATTAAAAAGAAAAAGAGGCCATAAATTTGATGGAGAACAAAAGAGTTTCTTGGGAGGAGTTGAACAGAAGAAAAGGAACAAGGAAAATGATGTATTTATACTATAATTTCAAAAATAAAAAATATTATACACAAAAAGACACTTGAGTCTTTCAATTAGACTATTGTTACAATGAACCTCAAATAAATGAGATTTTTCTAAGGAATAGCACGCTGGGAGAAGGAGAAGGCTTCAGACAGGGGAATTTTGTCTCCTGGAAAGATATTTCACTAAGTTCTAAAAACTGGTTAGAACAGGATGAAACTGTATCCCAGATAATGATGGGTCAGTGGTGGGTGGGGAATTACACCTTGACCAGGACTGTTAGATATTTATATCCTTGGCAGTCTGTTTAAACTTTAATTCCACTTCAGAACTCTGAAGATTTACGTGAAGGGCTTGTTTGATCTCTTTATCCCTCTTTCTAATGTGGCCATATTGACTAAATCTCCTTTTCCTGCCTTTTACTATTAATTTAGCTCTTTTTTTTATTGAGTTATTGAGGAGAGGCAGCCTGATTGATTTGGGGTACAAGTTGTGACCCTTTAAGTTCTGTAACATATACATAAATATATGAATAGTGAATATGGTATGTGCTATATTTTTAATGAAAAATTATAAGAATTTGAAAACAGTATAGAGCGGCAACTGTGTTGATAAATTCATAAGTGTAGTTTTTCTGAAGAGATAATAATTCACAGCCAACTTACTGTTCCTCTGGTTCTTATAAATTTTCCACCTTTTCTGCTGCTATGATACCTGAAGTTTATGTTGTACACATACATACATACATACATACATCTCAACAATTAAATAAAGAGACTATGATTTGAAAGAGAGCAATGGTATGGTGTGTAGGAAGAGTTGAAGGCATGAAAGGTAAGGGGGGATATATTTTTAAAATGATTTATTTATTTTTATTTCATGTGCATTGGGGTTTTGCCTACAAGTATGCCTGTATAAGAGTGTTAGATCCCCTGGAACTGGAGCTATGGCGATTGTGAGCTGCCATGTGAGTGCTGGAAATTGAACCCAGGTCCTCGGGAAGAACAACTGGTGCTCTTAACAACTGAACCACATCTCCAGCCCCAGAAACAATATAATATTTTAATTTCAGGAAAAAAGTAGAGAAGTCTTGTTCCAACCTCAACTAACCTTTCAGTGTTATCTTGTAAAAACACAAAATAGCAACAACTAGAATGTTGATCTTATTTAGATTTCCCATTTTTTTATAAGCAATTATTTGTGGTTGTATACGTTTGCCACATGTGTAGCTTCCTGTACTCCAACATCACATCAAAATATTTGATTATACCATCACCACAAAGCTCTCTCATCTCACTCCACACCTACCTCCTCTCTGCCATTCTTAGAGCTTTAAATTTCTAATTTTTCTCTTTCTCAGCAAGAATCGTCTTACATCATGGATATTATATAATGGTCATTCTCTCTGGTAACTTACTTTTCTCTGATGTTTACTTTATCTGATATCAAAATACATACTGTGCTTTTAAAAAAACCTACATTTTAGCTCATTGTAGGAGTATGTGTTTGGAATCCCCACACTGAGAGACAAAAGCAGCGGGATAGAGGATTCCAGGCTATCCCAGGCTATTAGACAAAACCCTTGATGTTTCAATGGCATAACTTTTTCTATTCATTTACTTATCCATAACTGTAGCCATGTTATGTTTGAAACAACTGTCCTGAAGATAGCATATATTTAGCTCTATTTTTTCACTCTAGTGGGATTGCTAAATCTTATAGATCTATTTTTAACTTAATAAGCAGATTCAATACTTTTTGGTGAATATTCCACTTTATAGTTGGTGCAAAATTGACTTAGGGTTTAACTTTTAATATTAAGTGTATAATGAAATCCATTACTTTGTATGTCAACTTAAAAAGAAAGTAAACTTATTTTGTATAAAGTATATAAAATGTGTCATGAGGTATATATAAGGAGGCAGTTACTATAATGAAATAAATAGACATATCTATCATATCAGATAGTTACCCATCTGCTGTGGCAAAACAGCTATAAGTCTATTTATTAGCAAAATCATAAATATAACACAGTACTATTAATCATGTTTTTCCCATTATAAGACCTAAGGAATAATACTTATTATTTTCTGTTTGTTGATTTGTCTTTTTTAAAAACTGTTCTTGCTGCAGCAATCATATTAAAAGTTTGAAGTAATAACATTTGAGTTTCTTTGGTAATTGGTAATGTTGGGCTTCTTTTCATATACATATTAGTCATTTGTTCGTGGAAGAATTGTTCTAGTCATTTGTACTCTAGTGGATTTGGTTTTTTTCCTACTAACTTGTATGAGTTCTTTAATTTGCATACTATTCTCTTACCTGAAATACAGGCTTTATATTTTCTTTCTGTTCTATAGATTTCCTCTTAACTATGTTGATAAATTTGCCTTTTGTTTGTATTTTTTTAGGACAGGGTCTTGATATAGCCATGATTGTCCTGACACTTGCTCTATAGACAAGGCTGGACTTGACCTCAACACCTGTCTCTGCCTCCCAAGTGCTGGGATTAAAGGCACATACCACCACACTGGGCATGTTGATAAATTTGGTATGTTGAACTTTTAAATTGAATCTAGTTCCACTTGCTTTTTAAAATTTCTTTCCTGTGCTTTTGGTGTCACAGCTAAAAAATTATTGCCAAGGCCAATGTTGTAAAGCTTTGCCCCTATATATCTTTTATAGGAGATTTTACCTTTTCAGGTCTTAACTTTAGGTGTTTAGTCTATTTAGTCTGTTTTAATAGATTTAAAGTTTATTTTTATGCATGGTGTAGGATTAATATACAATATAATTCTTTTGCACACATATCCATGTTTTCCAGAACCATCTGTTGAATAGACTACCTCTATTATGTGGCTTTGGCATTGTTATGAAAGATATTTTGACTATATTTGTGTGCATTTATTTCTGGGTTCACTGTTCATTTCCAAATTGATGCATTGCCTTTACATGTCAGTTTCATGCTGTTTTATTTCCATTTGTGATCTATCTTGGTAGCAGAGAGTGTGAGAGCTCTGGCTTTGTTATGCTTTTTTTCAGTATTGTTTAGCAATTGGGTGTTGTTCGATGAGCTTTGTAGATCTTAGAATTCTTTCTGTTTTTAATAGAAAAATGTCAATTTTTTTAAATGAAAATTCCACCAAATCTGTTGATTACTTTGTGTAACATGAACATTTTAACATTCTTAAGTTTTCCAATCTAGTAATACATCATGGCTTTCACGCTATTTCTTCATTAATTTCTTTCATCTGTGTTTGTTGTTTGCAGCGTACAAACCTTTCATAACTTTTGTTGCTGTTGCTACATATTCAAAAAATTTGAAAGTATTGAAATACAGTTATCTTAATTTTCATTTTAGATAGCTTGTTTTCAGTAGACAAAAGCACAGCTTTTCTCATGTTTACTAAAATCTGTAATTTTGCTAAATTCATTTGTTAGTTTTAGTTTTGTGGTGTCTTCAGGAATTTCAATATATACAATCATTTCACCCATGAACAGATAGAATTTTACTTTTATCTTTCTAATTTACATGTCATTAATTATTTTCTTTGCCTAATGTCTTTGGATAGACTTTTAATGCTATATTAAATAAATGTGATAATAATCAGCAGCCTTGCTTTCAGCTTAAAGGGAAAACTTTCAGTTTTTCATCATGGAAAGTGATCTTATCTATGAGCTCTTCATATGTGGCCTTTCTTTTGCTGATGTAATTACTTTCTGTTCCTACTTTGGTGAATGCTTTTATTATGAAAGATGTTGGATTTTGGTCAAATGATTTTCAGTAATATTGAGATGATCATGTGTATTCTATTTTGCTCGCTTTTGCTGTGGCGTATCATATTAACTATTTTCACATATTCACATATAGTCGGGACAAATCTCACCTCATCATGTTACAAACACTGTCTAAGCTGGTCAACTTGGCTTACTAGTTTTTGTTGAGTGTTGTTGTATCTGTGAGCAGCAGCAATTTGGCCAGATGTCTTTACTTAGGCCTCTAGCTCTAGGTTTTGGATTACTAGTTAGGTCTCTTTACCAGTCATAAATTTGTACAGACCTTAGATTTTGCATTGTTCTGTGTTGGTATGTTGAGGGTTTCTAATTTATGCCATCCAATTTGTTGATGTATAGTTGTTTAAGTTTCTTATAATCCTGTTATTTCTGTGGCATCAGTTGTGATAGTTTTACCATGTGTATGGTATGTGTGCATGAACATATGCATGTTTTCATGTGTGTGTGTAGGTGCATGTGCACGTGTGTGTGTGAATGTGTATGGAGGAACCAGTGTCGTTCCAATCACTTTCCACCATATATATTGAGGCAAGGTCTCTCATTTGAACACAGAGCTTGCCTGCATGGCTAGTCTGGATATGTAACTTGTTCTAGGGACCCTGTCTTTGCCTTCTGAGTCCTGGAATTATACTTGGACTCTCATACCCACCTGGCACTTTTACATAGGTTTCTAAGATCCTAACTCTGCTTCTCAAGCTTGCATAGAAAGCACTGTAATCACTGAACCATAGTCCCAGCTCCAGTTTTAATGTCTGTTACTGATTTTTTTATATTATCTCTTATTCACAGTCTATGTAATGTTTGACAATTTTATATTTTTAAAATTTATATAATTTATATTAATTTTTGATATTATAATATATCATGAAATCATCATTTTCCTTCCTTACCCCCACCCATGTGCAACCCTTTGCTCTCTCTCTCTCTCTCTCTCTCTCTCTCTCTCTCTCTCTCTTTCTCACACAAACACTCTCTTTCTCTCAAATTTATGGTGTTTTCTTTAATTGTTGTTATGTGTGTGTATTCCTAAGTACATAAATACAACATACTCAGTCCATATAATGCTACTTGTATGTATATGTTTTCAGGCACCGGATAACCAATTGGTGTATTCTTGGGGGATAACTATTTTTTCCAATCTCAGGGTCCCATAGTCACCTGAAGCTCTTTGTCTAGGGTTAAAACCTCCTGAGCTTTGTCCCTTCCACATAAGCATGTCTATTGGTGACATCCTTGTTCAGATCATGTTAAGGAGGACATATTGTTACTTCTGACATTCCTGTAAGTCACTGACTCACAGAAAACTTCCTATCTTCTTTTAAAATCTCTCTTCCACCCTGAGTGTTAGGTGCAGAAGTTGTGTGATAGATGTATCAGTTGGGACTGAGCTCTACAATTCTACATTTTAATTAGTTGTGGTTTTCTGTAACAGTCTCCACCTGTTGCAAAGAGAAGTGTCCTTGATGATAGGTAGAATGGCACATATCTGTAGGGATAAGGACAAATATTTAAAATGTAGCTAGAGATTACACTGTTTTAGTAAAGTGGCACTTTTGAGTTTTCTTCCAGTATCAGTGACTTTACTAGCCCATAGTAGTTGGCTATGCTTTCAATACTAGGCATGATTTCCCTCTCGTTGAAGGAGCCTTAATCCCAATTAGAGACTGTTAGTTACTGCCAAGATATGTGTGCCACACATATCTTGTGTGTTGCATCATTAAGGTTATATCATGTTGTTATTATTATGATTAATAGACATCATTTACTTTCCTCCTTTGGAAACTTGCATGGACCCTCTTGTACCATGAAAGCTACTCAGGGAGGAGTATTTCAGGTAAGTTCTTACTCATGGGGAGTCTCTGAGCCCTAAGTCTGAAGTACATGGTGTCTTCAGCACTAGGAATTTACTTTCCATCTTTTGTGTATGTGTGTGGGATGGGAGCAGCCAAGGGCAGTAGCAATAGCCAATAACATTTTGGGAGTACCTTGGACAACTCTGACCAACAACTCAAAAAATGAGTTCTCATGCTCAGGAGTGTGGTGCAGGAGACTTGTCTGTATTCTGTCAATCATGTTCTTCTAACAAAAAAAAAAAAGAGGAAGAACATGATTGACAGAATACAGACAAGTCTCCTGCACCAGGAGTGGGGATTTTTGTTAGATGATCTTTGTCTCTAGAGGAAACATTGTCATTTAGATAAAGACATTTTTCATTTAAACTATATATGTCTATTTATACACTGACTTATGTGTATTATAGGTTTATTTTGGTAGTTTTTACTCTTATTTTACCCCCTTCTTCAGTATTAATCTCTTCCCCTCCAATTAAAGCCCTCCCATTTCCCCCACTTGTACCTTTAGCTCATTTGTACCTTGCTGTTTCCCCCTCTATTGCTCCCTGCTCTGAAATAGCCTCTTTTGACTTTCTTGCTTTCTGCAATTACTCCAGGTTAAATATGCACATCTGAAGACTCGGAGCTAGTAACTGCAGATGAGAGAGAACATCTGACATTTGTCTTTCTAATTCTGGGTTACCTCCCTCAGTATACTCTTTTTTTAGTTCTGTCCCTTTCCCAGGAAATTTTCTGATTTTGTTTTTCTTTACAGCTGAATAGTTTTCTATAGTGTATATGAACTGCATTTTCCTTATCCATTAATTGGTTGAAAGACATTTAACTTATTTTCATTTCTTAGATAATGTGATTAGAGTACCAGTGAACATGGCTGAACAAGTATCTGTGGGGTAGGATGTCATATCTTTCTGATGTATGCTGAAGAATGGCATAGCTGGGTCATATGGTACATTTATATTTAGTTTTTTGGGAATTATCCACACTGAATTCCAGAGTGCCTGTACCAGTTTGCAATTCCATTTTAAGTGACTGATGGTTCCCTTTACTCTAGATCTTTTTCAGTGTTTGTTGTTAAATTTTCAATAAACCGATTCTTTGCTTTGTTGATGTTGTCTAGTTTTGTTTGTTTTCCTCTTGCTACTTTCATCTTAATTCTTCTTTTATCTAGTTCCTAGAGGTTTTAAAGTTATGTTGTGGGGATTATTCTTTTGTCCTGCCTGGATGGCCAGACATTGGAGACCCAGGAATGAACCACACATGACTGTCCAAAAAATGTTTATGAAATGATATTCTGAGTGCTCATAGATTGGTGCCTAGCCTAAGTGTTGCTGGAGGAGTATCATCCAGCAACTGATGGAAACAGATGCAGAGACCCAAGTCAATACTAAGTTGAGTCAGGGGAATCACACAGAAGATGGGAAGGAAAGATTATAGGAGCCAGAGGGGTCAAGGACACCAGGAGACTATGGCCCACACAATCATCTAAGAAAGGTTCATCAGGACTCACAGAGACTGAAACAAAGAGATTAAGTGTCTTACTACTGGCAGCATATATATTCATCTCCTGGTTTCAGTTATTTCAAAGTGCTACTCAAATTCTGTTTAATTTCCTATTTAGTTTATGTAACCCATTTGAGGAATAGTTGTGAAGTTTTCCTTTAGTTCTTTCAATTGTTTTATATATTTTATACTCCACTGTTGAGCAAATTTATATTTATAATTGTTATTTATTGCTTTAGAACTGACCGAGTTTTCATTAGTATAGAATGTTCTCTTTTTCTTTTCTGTCACTTTTAGCCTTAAGGACTACTTTATATGCAGTAGGTAGTCACTCCTATTCATCTTTGATAAGTGTTTCATGAATCCTTTGTAGTTAACATATTGTTAAATATTATTTTGTCATTTGGTTATCCATTCAGTCACTGTCTAGATTTTGATTGAAGATCTTAATCATTTGTATTTAAAGAATTTATTAATAAGATAGGACTTACTATCTCAAGTTCGTTGTTTTCTCTCTGCCCTACAGATATTCCCTTGTTCTTTTCTTTTTTTTTTCATGTTTCACTCTCCCTCTCCTTTTTGGCAGAGATATTTGTATTTTTTTCTCCTTCTTTTTGGTACACCTTTCTTAGATGATTTTTCTTGGTTAATACAGAGCTTACATAAAACATCTTGTAATTATAGCAGTATATTTTAAGATTGTTAATTTTCAAACTCAAATTCTCTACACTTTGACTTCTCATGAATTATATTATTGGTTATATATTTTTTCATTAGGTTTGTAATGACATATTTTTAGTAATAATTATTTTATACTTTTGTTTAAAGTATTTTAGAATTAAAAGTGATCCATGTATCACCTTTTCAGCATTACAGTATTATCCTAATTTTGCTTTTCTGTTTCTTTTAGTTATCACTTTGTTTGAAGTGAAGACATCCTTTAACTTTGTCTTTTGTAATGTATGTAATTAATGGTGATAGCCGTCTATTTTATGTGGGGAAAAAAAGGTATCATTTTTTGGAGGCCAGTTTTTCTGGCTATGGTATCCTTGGTTAACACACTTTTTTCTTTTAACCCTTTGAACTTAATGTTTCATTGACTGAAAGGTTACTCTTGATCATTGAATGAGGTTTCCTTCTGTGCGACGAGATATCATTCTCTTCCTTTTATTTTCTTTATTTCTCCCTTTCATTGAAAATAGATTTTTCCTCATACAATATATCCTGATTACAGTTTCCCCTCCCTCTACTCCTCCCAGTTCCTCTCTGCCTCCTCTCCCCTCCCCCTTCCACTCCCATTTCTTACCCTCGAGATCTACTCCCTTTCTGCCTCTCATTAGACAAGAACAGGCTTCTGAGAGATAATAACAAAATTAAATATAGTAAAACTAAACAAAACCCATCACATTGAAGTTGGACAAGGCAAACCAACAGAAGAGAAAGAGCCCTAAGAGAAGGCACAAGAATCAGAGACCCACCCATTCACACATTCAAGAGTCCCATAAAAACACTAAACTGAAAGCTATAATTTATAAGCAGAGGACCTGGTGCAAACCCTTGTAGACCCTGTGCTTCCTGCTTTGAGTTTCTGTGAGTTCAGATGAGCTTTGCCCAGTTGATTTAGAGGGCCTTGTTCTCTGGTGCCTCCATCTCCTTTGGGTCTTACACTTTTTCCACCTCTTCTTCTGTGGGGTTCCCTCAGTTTGGGGTGGGGGATGGGGGTGTCTAGAGACATCCCATTTAGGGCTGTGTGTTCCAAGTTCTCTCTCTGTAATGAATGACTGGCTGTGTGTCTCTATATTTGTTCTCAACTGCTACAGGAGCAAACTCTGATGGTGGCTGAATTGATCTATGAGTATAGCAGAATATCATTTTATCACTACTTTTTATGACCAGTAACATTTGGTTTTACTCTAGGCCATGTGCTATCTAGTCTCAGGTTCTTGGTCACCGAAACTGTTCAGGTATGGGTTCCATCTTGGAGGAGGCCTTAAATCAAAGCCTTAAATCAAACCAAACATTGGTTGGTTACTCCTACAAGCTTTGTATATAACCCTGTCCTGGTACTAGAAACTTCATTTGGTGACAAGAGACTGCCAGTTGGGGTTCTGTCTCCCTCATTGTTTGAAGACTACATTAGGATCACCTTTATATATTTTAGGAAGTTTCTATTTAATGTGACTCAGGGTGATTTTTTTCTAGTTCCATCCATTTGCCTGCAAATTTCATGATGTCATTGTTTTTAACAGCTGAATTGTAGTGGCATTTCATTTGTATTTTAATAAATAAAGCTTGCCTGGGGATCTGGAAAGCAAAATAGCCAGCCATTGGCTCTTACCTCTACCTCAGTCTGAAATGGCGATCCTGCCTCCAGGAAACCTCAGAATGAGACTGAGACAGAGAACTGTCTCCTCCCGTTTTATAATCCTCTCTAGTTCTGGGATTAAAGGTGTGCACCAGTACCGCACACCTTTCTGTGGCAAGCTAGTGTAGCTACTGGAATTAAAGGTGTGTGTCATTGTTGACTGATCTGTAAGGCTGGTCATTGTGGCTGTTTTACTTTCCCAATCCCCAGGCAAGCTTTACTTATTAACATACAAATGAAATGCCACTGTACTGAGTAGTAATCTAATGTGTAAATGTGTCACATTTTCTTTATCCATTCTTTGGATGAGGGGCACCTAGGTTGTTTGCAAGTTCTGGTTATTACAAATAATGCTGCTATGAACACAGTTGAGCAAATATTCTTGTGGTATGAGTGTGTATCCTTTTGGTATATGCCCAAGAGTGGTATTGCTGGGTCTTGAGGTAGATTGATTCCCAATTTTCTGAAAAGCCACCATACTGATTTTCAAAGTGTCTGTACAAATGTGCACTCCCACCAGCAATGGAGGAGTGTTCTCCTTACTCCCATCCTTGTCAGCATGAGCTGTCATTTGTTTTACACATCTTATCCATTCTGACAGGAGTAAGGTGGTATCTCAAAGTCGTTTTGATTTGCATTTCCCTGACGGCTAAGGATGTTGAAAATGTCTTTAAGTGTTTCTCGGCCATTTAATTTTCATCTATTAAGAATTCTTTGTTTAGATCTGTACACCATTTAAGTATTTCACATGTAATCATTTGGTTATGATGTATGCCAGTGTCAAAATCTCTTAGTCTTAGTTTTGTTGAATTTCTTAGTCTGGAGGCCCATTTCTCGTCCTGTATTTGAGATTGGTGACCTATTATTTTTATCATATAATCTGTGTTTCTTTCTCTCACTTTTTATCTCTTAATATGTATAAAGAACTACCTGATACATCCTTTACAGTTTCTTCACTCTTTTTCATATATTTTCTTTTTCTTCCTTTGCATTATAATTTCAAGCTGTCTGTCTTCAAGTTTTATAATTCAATTTTCTGGTTTAATAAGGCTGCTGCTGGAGCACTCCAGTGAATTTTCTCAATTTACATGTTTTATTCTTTAACTTGGATTTTACATTATCTATTGCTTTATTTTATATCTTCATTTGTTCATGTATATTTTTTTTATCTTGACACCTTTGTGCCAGTTATTTTGAATTATTTGTCAGACAATTTATATGCCTTCTATAAAGTCATTTTGGGAATGCATTTTGTGCTTTGTGTGGTCCACGTTTCTTAGTTCCGTTTCATACCTTCCTGTTTGAGAAAATGTTTGCTTCTCTACATTTCTACTGGTTAGCTAGCTTTATGCAGAAGAGGGCTGTCACCAGTTGTCCTGAGGTAAGAGATTCTGGGGGCCTCTCACACTTCTGGATTGGATGTATAGATTACTCTAGATTTACTAATTATTTTTTCTGAACTAATTTTTTTCTGATTTTTTTACAACATTTTGCTCCCTCTGGTGTCTCTCTTTGATATTGCACTTTTGGAGCAGCTGTATATTTTAAAATTAAATTTATTATTTTATTTTACATCTGGACTGCGGTTTCTCCTCCAGTTCCTCCCCACCACCTTTCCTCTGCTCCCACCCCAATTCACTCCTCCTCTGTTTCTGTTCAGAAAGGGCCAGGTCTTCCATGGATGTCAACAAATCTTGGCATATCAAGTTGAGGTAGGACTAAGCTCCTCCCTTCATATTAAGGCTTGGTAAGGCAACCAAGTATGAGGAATAGGTTCCCCCAATGCTTGACAAAGCATCAGGGACAGACCCTGCCCCCACTACCAGGAGTCCCACAAGTAGACCAAGCTATGCAACTGTCCCATACATGTAGAGGGCTTAGGTCAGTCTCTTGTGGGCTCCTTAGCTGTCAGTTCAGTGTCTGTGAGCTCCTATGAGCCCAGGCTAGTTGTCTCTGTGGGTTCCTTTGTGACGACCTTGACCCCCTTGGCTCATACAATCCCTCCTCCCTCTTTTCAACAGGACTCCCCACACTTTACACAGTGCTTGGCTGTAGATCTCTGTATATGTTTCCATCAGTCACCGGGTGAAGTCTCTCTGATAAAAGCTGGGATAGTTACCAATCACCAATCTTACTACAGGAAGATGGCCAATTCAGGCTACCTGTCCGCTATTGATAGGGGTCTTAGCTGGGGACATCCTTGTGGATTTGTGGGAGTTTCCCTTGCACCAGGTTTCTACTGAATCCAAAAGGCCCTGCCCCATCAAGACATCTCTTTAGTTACTTTCTCCCTCCACCCTGCCCCCCAACCCAATCTTTCATGTTCCCATCCTCACCTATCCCCAGTTTATCCAGGAGATCTCTTCTATTTCCCTTTTCAGAGAAATCTGTGTATCCCTATTTGGGCCCTTCATGTTACCTAGTCTTTCTGGGACTGTGGACTGTAGTCTGGTTATCCTTTTCTTTACAGCTAATATCCACTTATAAGTGAGTACATACCATGTTTGTCTTCTGGGTCTGGTTACCTCACTCAGAATGATTTTCTAGTTCCATCCATTTGTGTTCAAATTTCCTGATGTCATTCTTTTTAGCAGCTGAGTAATACTCCATTCTGTAAATGTACCATATTTTCTTTATCCATTCTTCAGTTGAAGGACATCTAGTTTGTTTCTGGGTTCTGGTTATTATGAATAGCACAGAAGAATGGATAATTAAACTATTGTATGTATATATATATATATATATATATATATACACACACACACAATGTAATACAATGTCTGCAAAGAAAAATGAAATAATTATATTTAGATATAGAGATAAAGTTTTATATAGATAGATAGGTAGATATACAAATGTATGTGTATACACACACACACACATATGGAGAGAGAGATAGATGCCATCTTGGCTGTCAGTGTTCCCCATAAGAACCAAAGACAAAGGCCTGATCTCCAAAATATACAAAGAACTCAAGAAACTGGACAT
>JAQHUG010000094.1:1010622-1021764 GCA_028555095.1 Dicrostonyx torquatus
CATGGATAGGATCCATATAAGAGGATATAAAACGATGATGGAGTCAGAGGTATGAGATGAACATATAACCAGTGAATTTTAGGAGTGTTCATAATTGAGAGAGTTACTAAAGTTGAGAATAGGTACACATTAAAATGAGATTTGGGGGCCTTTGGTTTGGCTTAGTCAATAAAGGCACCACCAATGACTTACCAAGCCTGATGACCTGAGTTTGATCTATGGAACCCACATGGTAAAAGGAAGGAGAGAGCCAACTCCCACAAGTAATCCTCTGACCTCCACATTGGCAACATGGTCACCATTGTAAATCAAAGGGTTTGTAGCTGGATTACCTTCTAATTAACAGAATCTAGTACTATGAACACTAGTCAGTAGGGTAAAGGTTCTAGGTAGGTACCAGCTTGACTTCTCCATGTTTAATGAGTTGTGTAGATGTTGCCTTTAACAACTGGACCTTGCCATCATTTTGTGGAGAGTAATCAATATCCTTGACAATATCGGGGGTTTTCCATGGAGCTCCTTTGGCCAACAACACAATTAGATATAACCCATTTCTGGTACTGGAAGTTTCATTTGATGATAGTAATGCCTATTTGGGACTTTGTCTCTCCCATTATTTGGTAATTCTATTTATATTTCTTTCATATATGTGTATAGTTTAAGAAGCTTAAATGATGGGGGAGGGAAGATTGGGTCAACAGAAAATATAAGCAGCTAAAACTAAGCAATTTGATGGTTGTATATGATGGTTACTTTTAATTGTCATTTAGATACAACATAGAATAACCTGGAAAGAGAGTTTCATAGATTGTGTAGATCAGGTCAGCCTGTGGGCAGGTCCAGGGGGAATTGTTTTGATTACATGAATTCATGTGGGAAGATTTAGTCTACTGTGAGTGGCACCATTCCCTATGTAAGGGTTCCTGAACTGTGTAAGAATATCGGAGAAGGTGAATACAAGTAGACATGCATTGCATTCTTTTTTTCTCTGCTCTTAAATGTGAATGTGATGTGACTAGCTGTTTTAAGTTCCTGCCACCTTGCCTCTCTACTGTAATAGACTAAATCTTGGAATACCAGGCTAAAGTAAACTTCCCCAAAGTTGATTTTTCTCAGGGTACTTTTTAATAGCAACCAAATGAAACTAGGCCAAGTTTGCTCCCTCTTTCTATTTTTATTTGGATTTTAAGGATTTATAATGGAATCAGATACATGTTAGTAACATGCAGTTTCACATATAGAAATGCCTTTATAATGAAGAAAAGTGTAGTTCACAATCATCTTAGTCATGTTGTACCTAGTACGTTTTGAGTAGTCATGTAAAGTACAGTTCTAGCATCATCCTTTAACAACTATGCAGATGGCTACATCCTACCCCCATGTCTACCTCAAAAGACATGTAGTCTCTTAGCTCTCCATCAAGATTTTAGAACATTTTTAAACTGTTACCTCTTTCCATCCTGTTCGGTTTCCATTGATGGGAGATTCACACACTGCTTATTTATAATGATCCAGGAATGTCTTCAGATGGTATAATTTGCAGCTCTTGTTCTTGGTCTAGTTTTGAATAATGATACAGAATATTTGTAATACTTCTTCTACTTGATAATAATTTAGTAACTTAAGGATATACTTTTTTTTTCTCCTGAATGTATTGTCTATTCCCCACTGTCTTATGAAGATACTGTAGTGGCTGTTAGATGTTCCAGAGCCAGACTGCCTATGTTTGAACTTGACCTGACAGTTTATTAGAATCTGTGATTCTGAATGGGTTATGTAATTTGCACCTTCTTACTTACCTACTTCTTCTGGAAAATGGTGATAATTAATACATGATCTCTTCCTCATAGATTTATAGAATTAAAAGAGCCAATGTACATAATCTGTTTAGAACACTGTCTGGCACATCTCCTGTCAGCATTAGCGAGACATGCATCCCTCTGATGCCAGCTGTAGTGGCCTGAGTAGTTCTTCTTAGAAACCTTTATTCGGCCTAAATTCTTGATAGACTATAGAAAAAATCCCTACAATATTACTTGTGTATACGATTTCAGAACTGACCACTTGGTATTGGATAACTAGTTGCAGGACTCTTCGTGAGGAGTACTATTCCTCTGGCTCTCAGCATCCCTTATTTGCTTTTAGTTCTTTGTCTAATGTGTTGGGGCCCAGGGTGAGTTACTTCTTTCATATTAGCGTGCCAGTTGGTATTGCTCTTATTCTGGTATTTAGGCTGCCATACTATTGCAATGTTACAGGGATAGCTTCCTTCACATTTCTTTCTTTGTTTTTTGAGACAGGGTTTCTCCTTAGCTTTGGAAGCTGTCCTGAAACTAGCTCTTGTAGACCAGGCTGACCTTGAACTCAGAGATCAGCCTGCCTCTGCCCCTCTTCCAAGTGCTGGGATTAAAAGCATACACCACCACCGGCAGGCTTCATGCATATTTCTAGTTCTAGGAGATGCAATCTCACAGCAGGCACTGTGTTCCAAGTAACCTTATGGACTGAAAAGATTCTGTTTATATGTGTAGCAATATACACACATATATTCCTGGTGTGTTTGTCTCTGTGTGTAAAATAACTATTAAAGAAAAAGACCAGAGACCATGTATTTGAGACAGAGAGCAAGTGTGTGTGTGTGAGTGGGTGGGGGTGTTATGAAAAGGGTAGGAGGGAAGAAAGGTAAAGGGAAAATTATATAATTATATTTTAATTTAAAAATATGAGATGTACAAATTAAAGAATTTTGTAGGAGTCAGTATGAAGAAAAATTGGAGTTTATAAAATTAAGCTTTTTAATCTAGATTTAGGTACAAGCATTTAAAAAGGGGAACAGTGTCGGGGTTCGACGCCCCAACATAAACCACTTTTCCCTCTTTGGACCATTGTGGAGACATTGAAATAATTAAGACACATCACACAGCAATATAGGAAGGGAGCTTCAAGCTTCATTCAAATCCTGAAGAACACCTGTGCTTATCCAAACACCTTTTATCCCACTAGGTAAACTAAGGTGGAAGTTCATTAACATTCTTTTTCTGGGGTTAGCAGGACTACAGTCAAGTCTGCAGCTCGGTCACTAGCTTGGAACTAACACCTCTTCTCAGGCAATCTACATTTTAAGAAAGAAAAGGAGCAGCAAATCTTGAGCTTTTGTTAGGGTAGCAACCAGCCTGTCTGGCAGGGTACATGACTGCTCTGGATACTAACCATGGCCCCGAGAACTTGGCTGTCACACCAGGTAGAAATATGGGCCGAAAGAAGAGACCTGTGAAAGAACAGCAATAGAGAAACTTGCATTTAAGTGTCTTAACAAGTAACTATGTATATGATTTTGATGGCTATTGTTCAAAATGTTTAAAAAGTAAGTTAAATTTTGGCCTACTTTTCCCTACTCTCTGGCCACTGTAGACTAATAAAAGCTTGCAAATTTATCAGATTTTCATTCCTGGGTGAATGAATGACTATTATCTGATACTGTAAAGGGGGCTCTGAAGCTGTTCAGTAAGGATTGTGAGACATGATAATGACCCTGGATTATGTTGGTGGACTTTAATATCATCACAGTGGCCTTTAGATGAGGGATACAGAGGAAGTTGGGCCAGAAAAACTGACGATGTAACTTTTAGAATAAAAGCCTGACCTTAATTGTCCCAACAAGCACTCACTCTGCTATTCCTCTATTAAAACATAAGTAATATGAAAAGTAGAGAAAGTAGATTTTAGTCAAAGTGGCTGCTTTGAGAAGAGAAACAAATAGAAGGTCCAGTGAACTCCCTGTCAATCTTCAGGGTACTGGAATGAGATTTTACTTTACATAGGGGGTAAGAAGTATGCATAATTAGATAGTCTTGATGAAAGTGTGAACTTTCTCATTACTGACCTTTGTGTGGTCTCATTTGTATTGCAAAGTAGTTTGATAAATTATCAGAGATTTGTGTAATATCTCCCAGGGAGAGAAGTGATTTATCTTGATGTCATCAGGGCTTCCCTTTTTCTAGCATGGACTTACTGGAGAAATTTTAATTCCTTGGAGTCCATTGTTTCAATAGTCTGATACCCAAAATGAAGAGCACAAGTGTCTCTCTTTAGAGTATCTTCTCCTGCTATTTAAATGATGGTTAAATGATTAAACTGGTCAAATGATGACTTCAACACAATCCTCATGGCTTTGAGAGTGAAGAAAGCGTCAGAAGGTAATAGTGCAACTTTAAAACTTGAAACTGTGGAACAAGTATCACCCTGCTGATACATTGATTCTTTTCCTAAGTAACATTTATTTTTAGCTTCTAACTTCCACTAAAGTGAGAGAATTTTGTTATTTTAAGCCAGCAACTCTTTAGTAACTTACTTTAGAAGCCACAGGAAAATTATGTGGATCAGATTGGTACTGGAGTTAGGATCAGAGCCTATACTGTTAGCCCTAACAAGCCAAGCTCAACCATCTGTCCTTGATAAACCAAATAACACAGCCAAATTAATAATGAAAGGCAGAGAAAAATAACAGTATATTTATTCAGCGTGGACCATATTGAGAAGAGGAACAGAGATTCAGTGGTTCTCACAAATCTTCAGGGTTCCAACATGAGGGTAAAGCTTAAATAGAAGACAAGATGAATGCCATAACTAAAGACTCCATACCAAGGTGTGTATGTCCTGCCCACCACCATCTTAGCTCTAATATCCACTTGGTCAGTCTCTCCTGTAATGTCATCTGACCAGTGGTCAATCTTTCCTGGAGATAAGTTCCTTCTCTGTTGGGCCCTAGGGCTTTAGCCCTTTTTTCTTCTTGGTATGAGGATCCTAAGGAAACTAATTTGTTGGGTCCATTGTTTCAATATTTTGATGGTCCAAGGGGGGGGGGCCCACAAGATTTTCTTTAAAATATCCTCATTTCTTCCATTCAGGCCAGTAACATAATTATCTTTCATCTTGTTAACTTTAGTCATTATAATAGCCTCTCAAAATGGTAGAGGAAAAATGGAATAACGTTGATTTAGGACACTAACAATGCAGTTGTGTCTTAATTTGCTTTCTATTGCTATGATAAAGACCATGACTAAATGTAAATTGGGGAGAAAAAGGCTTATTTTGCCTTACAGCTTACATTACCTCATTTAGGAAAGTCAGAGCAGGAACCTAGAGACAGGAACTGAGCAGAATCCATAGAGGAATACTTCCTACTGGCTTGTTCCTCATCAATTTCTCAGCCTGATTTCTTATGCAAGCTAGAGGTATCATCACATACAATGGGATAGGACCTCCCATATCTGTCATTAGTCACAAAAATCCCCCTGCAGTCTTGCCTATGGACCAATATGCTGGATGCTTTTATATCAAGGCAATAAAAAATTTAACCAGTACAAAGATCATGTAAATCAGATTTCACCAGGTAGAACCTTAAAGTGGGACTACAGATATAATCATTCCAGGTATGAGTTAACTTTGGAAACATGGTTCATTTATGCTGTACAATAGGTATATGAGGGCTAGGGTGATGGCTCAGCCATTAAAGGCTAGGCTTACTACCAAAAATAGATTTTTAAAGTACAGTAGACTTCTTCCTAGAAACTATCTGGAAATTGAGGTTGCACCTTGAATATGATCTGTCCCCCAGACACTTCCATTTAACAATTTGGTTTCCAGGTATTCATAGTGTTTTTAGAGGATTGAGGAACCTTTAGGAGACAGAAAATTGCTTAGAAATGGGTTCTTGGGGATGGAATTTGAGGTTTTATGTCCTGATGACCTTTTTTTAAAAAAAAAAACAATAAATCTGCTTTCTGTTTCTTGACTTCAGATGCAATGTGACCAAACATCTCACAGTCCTGCTGCTGCATCTTCATAGCCATGATGGACTGCATCCACTCAAATTGTAAGCAAAACTAAGTGTTCTTTTAGAAGGTATTGTGTCAATGAAATGAGAAAAGTAACTAAGACATACAACCAGTCCCCCTCCATCTCTCTCTCTCCCTTCCCAGACTAACCTTAAATTTATGACCTAGCTCAAAGTGACATTAAACTTGAATCTGAGTGCTAGCATTAGAGACATTTGAATGCTGTTTGTTGTATGTGGCCCAGATTAAAGGCTTTCTAGTCTTTCTCTGAAACTGACCTTTTAACAAATATGTTGTTACAAGGTAGTGTAATTTTTGTCAGTTCTAGTTGCAGTTTCTGAATAATGAAGGATGTACCAACACACTTGCCATTTGAAACTATAAGTACAGTTTCCATTTTGTATAACCTAATAGAACATTTTCAACAATCCTTTTGACTGTGTTTGCCCACCTTGCAGCCTTATGTGGCTTTTTCTTTCACCTTCAATAGACTAACTTGATTCTAGGTCACCAACTTTGTTTTGTTTTGATTTTTCATTTTTAAATATTGAGAACTACCATGTGAAAATCTACAGGTGATGTTCTTTAGAGTATCTGCCCCCTTTATAACACTTTACAAATAATCTCATTTTATAGGTGAGAAACTGAGGATCAGAGTAAGTGAAATCTCCAAGATTATATAATCAACATCTGGTATTTGTCACTTAAAACTTGGAGTGGAGATAGAAGTGTGGAAGATGTACATTCTTAGAAATGTAACTTTAGTCAATTTCATTATTATTTGAATGTCACATAGCATACTTATACAAGACAAGATTATATGGATCAATGCAGTTCAGCGACACAGCAAACACTAAATGTGTGAAACAGCTGCTTGAGTACAACAGCACACTGTTTCCCACTGATGGTTTTACATAAGTAGAAAGAGTACACTCTAATATAACTAGTAATAATGCATGATCCAGTAATGATGTTGTTTGTTTTATTGTAAATATTATATACTGTACCAAATTGTATATGCTGTATTTTATAGGTTTTCCAGCACAACAATTGACTGGGTATCACATTAAAAAGTCAGTTTTACTTTAAAATTCTTTATGAAAATTGTAACTTGATTAAATCTCGACATGTAATTTGATACTTTTTACTGCATAAAGAAGAATGATGGTTGCTGTATATATGTTTCCATTGTGACCCAAACTAATCAATTTTTCATGAATTATCACTTATATGAAAAGGAGGAATGAACAGAGCAACTGTGATTATTCAAAACATGAACAGGTTACAGACTTCTTTCTAAAAATTTAATGAGATAAATCTCTTACTTCATGACAAACAGTTGATAATATATGTGACCAATGATAAAATTTAAGCTTTCAGATTAAAATTAGAAATTTGTAAAATATGTTTCCTTTACAATAAACTACATAGCTTCTTGATGATATCATTCGGTAATATTGAAATAAAGATTTTATTTTTATATTGTGCAATGAAATGGGAAGGTCTATACAACTCAGTGGGTTAATATAAATGCTTAAAACATGCTGTTGTGGAATTATGCATGTTCAAATTATGGCGTTCAAAGTGAGGACTTCTCGTTTCTCACTTGGCATGCAAATAGCTTAGGAATTATATAACCCCATTCTAAACAAGCAAACTGCAATCTTGAGCCAGGTGGTGGTGGTGCACGCCTTTAATCCCAGCACTCGGGAGGCAGAGATAGGCGGATCTTTATGAGTTCGAGACCAGCCTGGTCTACAAGAGCTAGTTCCAGGAAAGGCTCCAAAGCTACAGAGAAACCCTGTCTCGAAAAAACCAAACCAAACCAAACAAACAAACAAAAACAACAATCTTTCTTAGATATAGCAGAGAACTGACATGCTACTGAAAACCACTGAGCCATGGGTTGAACTAATGGGGCAAATATAGAGACTCACATCTTAGCAGGTAAGAGACCTTCAAGCAGAACCTTTGCAGGAATCAGTAGATGTGAAGAAAACCTGAATCAGGTGTCTATAACGGTCAAAAAAATGGGAGAGAAAAGATCTTAAGCTTGAGTATATGTTAGTAGAAACTTCTAGAAATAGAAAGCAAAAGGACAACAAAACAAAACAAACATAACAACCCCAAATCCCCAAATTTGGGAAGTTTGTAGCCTAGAAAGAAAATCAAGGAACTGTGAGGCAGCTAAAAACGTGTAATATATGCCATATGTGAGTGTTAAAAGGTGAAAATGAGGATATTTGAAGCAGAAATGACTGAGAATTTCTTCAAGTTATTATCAGATACCAAATCACAGATGTGGGGAGCTCAACTACATGCCCAAGCAGATGGTAGAACAACAGATGAAACCAAGTCAAACCAAATGAAATTAAAGTTAAGTGTATCATATAAAAACCTCAGAAGACCAACGAAAGGAAAAAGTATTGAAATAAATCAGAGAAAAAAATAGACTTACTCATGTTTGACTTCCCAGAAACCATGAAAGCAGGAAGAAAATACAATACAATTTAAAATTTGAGAAACCTAACCCACATCAAACTAGAATCCCCTGCCCCAAAAAATTATTCTTTAAAAGTGAAAGAAAACTTTCTAGACAAGCAGAAATTAAAGGTGTTTGTTGCTAGTAACCTTTCCCTGTGAGAAAAAAAAATAGAAGCTTCTTTAGAGAACTGAACACTTAACTAAATAAAAAGCAAGAGCAGGTAGCTATACCAAGAAACACCACAAATGTCATAATTCTAGATGCCTAGACCTAATGAAGATGTGAAGAAGTGTCTCAAAACCAGGAACAGACAAACAGATGAATGAAATAAGGAAAACAATTTAAGTTATGAAAGTAAAATTAAACAAAGAAATAGAATTCCTAATAAAAGCCAAACTGAAATCAACTCGAAATTAGAAACTCAGGAAATCAAACAAAAACTCATAAGTAAGCCTTACTAATAGATAAAAAGTCATAGAAGAGTAAACATCAGGTCGTTAACATGAGGTAGATGAAATGGATATCTCAGTCAAAGAAAAATTTAAAACTAAAAATAAATTTAGGCACAAAATATCCAGGAAATCTGAGTCACTAGGAATAGACCCAAAACCCCTATAAATAACATGTATAGAAGAAGATGGAATCAAGATCAAAGGCACAGAAAAATATTTTATCATTATTATTTTAAATTTTATTTTTGGGATTAAAGTAAAATTATAACATTTCCCTTCCTTTTACTTCCTTCAAACCATCCAGTGCAATGCCTCGCTCCTGCCTTCCAATTTATGGCCTCTTTTTTCACTGATTGAGAATATTTCTCCAATCTAAAGAAAGAGATGTCTATCAAGTTACAAGAGGCAAACAGAACACTAGATGAACAGAACCAGAAAAGAAACTCTATACTACACATAATAATCAAACTTTAAATGTAATGAACAAAAAAGGATATTAAAAGATATAAGGAAAAAGACCAAGTCAAATATAAACTAAGTCAAAATATAAATACAGAACAACCCCTGACTTTTTAAATGAAGACTCAGAAAGATAAAAGGGCCTGAACAGATGTCATACAAGCCCTAAAAGCCCACAGGGGCCAGTCCAGAATCTTATACCCAGAAAAATTATCAATGACAATTAACTGAAAAGAGTAAAAACATTTTATGATGAGAACAAATTTAAGCATTTTCTTCCAACAATCCAGGTCTACAGAAGACAATGGAATGAAAACTAGGCTGAAGAGAAAGTCAGCCTAATAAAATGCAAAAAAAAAGTTTATCAAAATAGGAGAACAATGACAAAGTAAAATAATAGGAATTAGTAAAAAATGTTGAATAATAACTCTCAATAAGATGTCTCAATTTCCCAATTTAAAAAGATATGGATTAATATACTGGATTAGAAAGCAGTATCCATCTTCCTGCTGAATCCAAGAAACATACCTCACCATAATGGGCTGATATCACCTTAGGGTGAAAGGGTGGAAAAAGACATTCTAGGCAAATGGAACCAAGAAGCAAGCAGGCAAAGTTATTTTGATATCTGAGAAAATAGACTTTTAATCAAAACTGATCAAAAGAGATAGGGATGGACACTACAAATTAATCAAAGGAAAATACACAAAGAATAATACAATTCTATATATTTATGCACTGAATAGAAAGAAACCCAGCATCATTACAACAACAGCAAACATTGCTATATCTAAAGGTACATGTTGACCCCAACAAGGTGATAGTGGATGACTTCAATAACCTACTCTCTCCTTAGACAGATAATCCATACAAAAACTAGACAGAGAAATGCTGAATTTCTCTGCATAAATCAAATGGACCATGCAGATATTTAGAGAACATTTCATATGAACACAAAAGAATATACATTCTTAGCAGTTAATGCAACAAAATTGACCACATACTGGGCCACAAATTAAGTCTTGTCAGATATAATAAAATTGAAATAACACCATACTTCCTACAGTATATTAAAGCTGGATATCATCAACAGAAACAACAGGAAGCCTACAAATCATGGAAACTAAACAACTCACTACTGAGTAAAAAATGTGTCAGGATATGAATGAAGAAAGTTAAAAATTTTAGAATTGAATGAAAATGAAACACAACGTGTCCAAACCTATAGTACTCAATGATGACAGTTTTTATAAGTCAAACGTATGGCACATACATAAAAAACTGGAGAGATCCCATATTAATTACTTAAAGATACATTTGAAAGTTTTTAAAAAACTAGAAGAAATAATACCGAAATGGAGTAGCTGGGAATAAATTATCAAACTTATAGCTGAAATCAATAAAATAGAAACAACAATCAAAAATCAAAAAATTACAAAGATTCAATGAAACAAAGATTTAATTCTTTGAGAGCTATCAACAAGATCAACAGACATTTAACAAAATTAACCAAAAGAAAGAGAGATTCTACATTAGTAATTCTATGTATGAAAAGGGAGTGCAGTTCTTATAACAGACATGAAGGAAATTCATAGAAGCTTAAGGACCTATTTTAAAATCTGTATTCCACCAAACAGGAAAACATTTTTTAAAAAACCTGATAGATTTCTTGATATATATGATTTACCATAATACCAAAATTAAATCATTGTGAAATAAAAAAAATTTAAACAGACCCATAACTTCAATAGAAATAGAATCAACATAAAGTATCTTGGGGTAACACTAACCAAGGAAGTAAAAGAACTATTTGACAAGAACTTTAAGTCCTTGAAGAAAGAAATCGAAGAGGATACCAGAAAATGGAAGGATCTCCCATGCTCCTGGATTGGTAGGATCAATATTGTAA
>JAQHUG010000094.1:1045619-1065597 GCA_028555095.1 Dicrostonyx torquatus
ATAATACACAAGTGGTTACTCTGATTTTTTTGTATCTGTGGATGTTTGCTTTGTTACCGAGTATATGATCGATTTTCAAGAAGGTTCCATGAGATGATGAGAAGAAGGTGTATTCTTTTCTGTTTGGGTGGAATGTTCTATACAGAATCCATCTATCACAACATAAACAAAGTAAAAATTTGAAATGTGTGTACAGTGCAGTGGCACAATTCAACTGAGTCACATATATATCTCCTCATCATGCTGATTTTTATGAGAAAAAACTTCAGATCTAATCCCAGTGATTTTCAAGAATTTGATAGAGAAGCAAAGGTATGAGAATATTGTCATGTGACCTCCTGTTCTCACTGTTACGACCCAGTGGCTTAAAGTGTCAGAATTTAAAGTGTGTGAACTTTCCACACAATTGAACACATTGTGGATGCAGCTGTCATAGCCACTGGGAAGACTAGCATTAGCAAACATGTAGATAATTTCTTACAGAAGGTACATTGGTGCGGATCTTAAAGAATGTGACCCTGGGTGACAACTGCCCCTGAGATTGCCTGTAGTACCCAAGCTGAGAAATCAGTAACAGCTCTCAGGAATAATACAATGGTGTTTCAGCTGCCACTCACCTGTTCCACCTTGTCACAGTAATGATTATTTGGCTAAAGTTATCTCAGCCATCCTTAAGTTGAAGAACTCTCAGTGTCAAGACAGGCCTGTAGGAGCCAGGATAAAACACAGAAATCTTCAGATGGAAATCAACAATCAGGCTAGTCAGGTTTTCTATTTTGTATATCCACCTGTGTCTATTATCTTTCATCATATTTCTGTATATGTCCAAGGTCAATTTAGCTGGAAAAGCTATTCTCACATTATCTTTATCTTATGTAAGTTTCTCATTTTCTCTGATTTCTTTCCTATTCTTTGCCTCTCTTTAAGAAAATAGACTGGAGCCAGGAAGTGGTGGCACATAACTTTAATCTCAGGACTCCTGAAGCAGAAGCAGGCCGACTGACACAAGAAAGCCAGGAAAACCAAAACACAACACAACAAAACACCCTAACCAACCAGCCAGCCAACCAAATAAACAAAACAAAAGAGAAAAAGAAAAAAGGCTCTTAAGAATTTGAAGAATTTCTGTGGTTCAACCTCCCAAGTAATGAGATTGTTATATATTATTTCATTGTTTCTAAGCCCTTTCTTTCCAGGCCACCGTAAGTCATTACTCCCACATCTACCACCCCACCCTTTTTACATCTATGTTTGCTCTTCTTATTTACTTCCTCTTCCTCTATGTTCTATTAACTTTCATTACAGTTTTTTTTTTTTTTACTTTCCATTTATAACCACAGTAACATAGTGGTACAAACAGTGGTACTTGTGTCCCCCTTTTCATTTCTGATTTTGTAATTTGGATATTCTCTCTCTGCTTTTGGTTAGTTTGATGAAGGTTTGTCTATTTTGTTGATTTTCTTGAAGAACCAACTTTTTGTCTCATTGATCCTTTGTATTGTTTTCTTGTTTCTATTTTGTTGATTTCAGCTCTCAATTTGATTATTTCCTGCTGTCTAGTCTTCCTGGGGAGTTTGCTTCTTTTTGTTCTAGAGTTTTCAAATCCTCTGTTAACTTACTAGTGTGAGAGCTTTTCAGCTTCCTTATGTAGGTATTTAGTGCTGTGAAATTTCCTCTTAACACTGCTTTCATTGTGTCCCATAAATTTGAGTATGCAATGTGGTCATTTTCATTGAATTTTAGGAAGTCTTTATTTTATTCCTTTATTTCTTCCTTGACCCATTGATGATTCAGGTGAGCATTGTTTAATTTCCATGTGTTGGTGGGCTTTCTGGAATTAGTGTTGTTGTTGATTTCTAACTTTAAGCCATGGTGATCCAATAAGATACATGGGGTTACTCCATTTTTTTATATCTGTTGAAGTTTGTTTTGTTACCTAGTATGTGGTCAGTTTTTGGGAAGGTTCCATGAGGTGCATAAAAGAAGGTATATTCTTTTATGTTTGGATGGAATGTTCTATAGATGTCGGTTTAGTCCATTGGAGTCATCACGTCTGTTAGTTCCCTTGTTTCTCTGTTAATTTTCTGTCTGACAGACCTGTCCAGTGGTGAGAGTGGGGTGTTGAAGTCTCCTACTATTAGTGTATATGGTTTAATGTGTGGTTTAAGCTTTAGAAGTGTTTCTTTTATATATGAGGGTGCTGTTATGTTTGGGGCATAGATGCTTAGTATTGAAATTTCTGCTTGATGGATTTTTCCTGTGACTAATATGAAATGTCCTTCTTTGTCTCTTTTGATTAATTTTAGTTTGAAGCCAATTTTGCTAGATATTAGGATAGCTACACCTGCTTGTTTCTTATTTCCATTTGATTGGAAAAATTTTCCCCAGCCCTTCTTTGGGAGCAATGTCTGTCTTTGAGGTTAAGATTTGTTTCTTGTATGCAGCTGAAGAATGGATTCTGTTTTCGTATCCAATCTGTTAGCCTGTGTCTTGTTATAGCTGAGTTGAGTCCATTTATATTAAGGGATATTAATGACCAGTGATTGCTATCTCCTATTATTTTAGTTTTCTTTGTTGTGAGGTTATTGTGTGTGCTTTTCCCTTCTTTGGGATTTGCTGCTGTGAGATCTATATTCTATGTTTTTGTGGATGTAGCCAATTTCCTTGGGTTGGAGTTTTCCTTCTAGTACTTTGTATAGGGCTGGGTTTCTGGCTAGGTATTGGTTAAATCTGGTTCTGTCATGGAATCTCTTGTTTTATCCGTTTATGGTGATTGAAAGCTTTGCTGGGTATAGTAATCTGGGATGGCACCTGTGATTTCTTAATGTCTGCATAACGCTTGACCAGGACATTTTGGCTTTCATTGTTTCCATTGAGAAGTCAGGTATAATTCTGATTGGTCTGCTTTTATATGTTACTTGGCCTTTTTCCTTTATTCTTTCTTTATTCTGTGTATTTAGTGTTTGATTATTATGTGGTGAGGGTTTTTTTTTTTGATCCAATCTGTTTGGTGTTCTGGTAGCTTCTTGTATCTTCTTTAGGTTGAAAAAGTTTTCTTCTATGATTTTGTTGAATATATTTTCTGTGCTATTGAGTTGGCCTTCTCCTTCTTCTATCCCTATTATTCTTAGGTTTGGTCTTTTCATGGTGTCCCATATTTCCTGGATATTTTGTTTTAAGCTTTTGTTAGATTTTAATGTTTTCTTTGACCAATGAGTCTGTTTCCTCTATTGTATCTTCAGCGGTTGAGATTCTTATTTCCATTTCTTTTTTTAATATTTATTTATTATGTATACAATATTTATGTATTATGTATACAATTCTTCTGTCTGTATGCCTACAGGCCAGAAGAGGGCACGAGACTTCATTACAAATGGTTGTGAGCCACCATGTGTTTGCTGGGAATTGAACTCAGGACCCCTTTGGAAGAGCAGGCAATGCTCTTAACCTCTGACCCATCTCTTCAGCCCCCTTATTTCCATTTCTTATATTCTGCTATTTATGCTTGCATTTGTGGTTCCTGATTGTTTTCTCATAATTTCAATTTCTATAATTCACTCAGTTTGTGTTTTCTTTATTGTCTTTTAGTTTTCAAGTCTTGAACTGTTTGATTCATCTGTTTGATTGCTTTTTCTTGATTTTCTTTAAGGGATTTTTGATTTCTTACAATTTTCTTCTGTCTTATCCTCCATTTATTTAAGGGAATTTTTCATTTCCTCTTTAAGGGCCTCAAACATTCTCCTAAAGTTATATTTTAGGTCATTTTCTTCTAATTCATCTATATTTGGTTGTTCAAGTCTTAGTGTTGTTGGTCCACTAGTTTTCATTAGTGTCATGTTGCTCTTTGTGGTGTTGTGTTTTTGTCTTGTCTACCCATCTTTTGCTCTGATTGGTGTAATTGGAGCTGTGTGTATTTCTGGTGATCAATCTTTCAGGCACCAATGGATCCAAAGTTCAAGATGGTCTCCTCATGGTACAGTCAGGGCCATTGTTCCAGTCACCCCAGAGGTCACTTGGTGTTCCTGGAGGTCATTCAGTATTTCTGGAGGTTTCTCAGAGTTCCTGGGGTCACTCAGCGCTCCTGGGGGTTGCTCTGCAATATCAGGTGTCATTCGGACCTGCTCCCATTGAAGTTGCTATTTGGAGCCTGCTCTGGCAGAAGTCTCTGGCTCAGGCCTGCTCCAGTAGAGGTCACTGGTTCAGGCCTGCTACCTCAGAGGTCATTGATTCACGCCCACTCCCACAGAAATCTCTGGCTCAGGTCTGCTCCCTCAGTAGTGGCTCCCTTGTACCTGCTTCTGTGGAGGTTGTTGCCTTGGGCTTGCTCAGGCTGTGGTCACTGGCACAAGGCTGCTACTATGAAGGTCACTGCCCCAGGCCTGCTCCAGCAAAGGTAGCTGGCTCAGGCCTGTTCCCACAGATTTCCCTAGGTAAGTATTTGATTCTTCTTGTGATTCTATTCTATTGGCATATTTTAGTCTTGTCCTATAATACTATTTTTTCATTATTACAGGTTGAACATCTTTAATCTGCAAATTTGAAAATTGAAACTCCCAAATATAAAACTTTTTTGAGTGCCAGCATGATGTTAGAAGTGAAAATTTTCACTCTTGACCTCATGTGATCAGTTAAAATTAAAATGTGAATAAACTAAAAATACTATATAGAATTACACTTTGACTATCTGTACAAGGTATATGTAAAACGAATGAAACTCATGTTTAGATTTGAATCTTATCTAGAAAAATATTTCATTATGCATCTAGAAATTTTCCAAAATCTGAAAACAATATCAAAATACTTCTTATCCAAACAATTTCCAAAAGGGGATGCTCAACTTGTATTATTTTTTTTCCTTTGGTTTTTCAAGGCAGGGTTTTGCTGTTGCTTTGGACTTTGTCCTGAAACTAGATCTTGTAGACCAGGCTGGCCTCAAACTCACAGAGAGAGAGGCCTCTGCCTCTCAAGTACTGGGTTTAAAGGCATGCACACCCAGCTAACTTGTATTAATTTTAATGCTTCTTCTTTCATTTCTGATTTTGTTTGAGTTTTTATTCTTTCATTTTGCCTCTTTTTAAAAAATGCAGTGAGAGAGCTCAGGCTGGGCTTGAACTTATAATCATCTTGCCTTAGCATCTCAAGTATTGGGATTATTGGTATGAGCCACCATTCAGAAGAAACTTTCTCTTTATTATTGTTAGTCTAGTTCCAGATTTATCTACTTTTTTATTCTTTCAAAATCATCCAAAAGAATTAGTTTTATTGATCAATTCTGTTGTTTTTCTTGTGTCATCTCCATTTATTTCTACCGTGCTTTATTAGTTATTTGTATTAGCTTTGGTGTCTTTTTATCTTCTTTTTCTACATCCTGATGTTTTTTCATTTGTTTTTTGTTTGTTTTTCATTTTGTGGTTCTGGAATCTTCCTTTTATAACTTCTTTGCTGCATCCCCTATGCTTTGTTTTTCCATTTTCATTTGTGTCAAGATAGTGTTTACATCCATTTTGATTTTTTTGACCTAGTGGTTATTTAGAAGTATATTGCCTAAATTACGTGTATTTGTCAATTTTTCCACTATTATTGCTCTCCTGTTTACCATCTTTCAATTTTGTCTCAGATCCTACATGTTTTCAAAGTCTCCATAACCTTAATCTTGAGAAAGGGATTCATCTTTCTGTTCAAAATGAGGCATTTACCTGCAATCCTCTAAGTCCATATGACCTCCAATCTTTTGAGAAAAATAGCCTAGCTTTTGTCTTTGAATAATTTGTTAACTTGAGTTGCTTGACTGTTCTGTGACTATATTAGTCATCTTTTGCTAACTGTAAGAAAATGCTTGTAATATCTGACTTATAAAGATTTTATTTATCTCATGGTTCAGGATGCTCCAGTTCAAGACTGGCAGATATATAGCTTTATGGGGCAATAGATAACAATGGTGAGATGAACATGGTGAAACAACCACTCTTTTGAGAAACCACAAAACAGAATGCAACTGGGAAAGTGACCATCTTAGAATTTACTTTGAAGGCACACCCCCAGTCACTTAAAGACATCCCGTTTGATTTCACAGTCTGAAATCCCACAATGTCACATGGGAGAACAATTTTTTTTTTATTTTTTATTACTTTATAATTATACTAATCAAAATTCCTACTTCCCTCCCGCTCTCCCCCACACCCTCCCCACTCCAGTCCTAAGACAGGGCAAGGTACCCTGCCCTGTGGGAAGGCCAAGGGCCCTCCCCCCTCCATCCAGGCTTAGGAAGGTATGCATCCAAATAGAAGAAGATCCCAAAAAGCCAGTACATTCAGTAGAGACAAATCCCAATGCCATTATCATTGGCTTCTCAGTCTACCCCAATTGTCAGCCATATTCAGAGGGTCCAGTTTGATCCCATGCTCGTTCAGTCCCAGTCCAGCTGGATTTGGTGAGCTCCCATTAGCCTGGGTACACTGTCTCAGTGGGTGTATCAACCCCTTTTGGTCCTGACTTCCTTGCTCATATTCTCCCTCCTTCTGCTCTTCCAGAAGAACACTCTTCCAGAACACTCAGTCCAGTGTTCTGATGTGGGTCTCTGTCTTTATCTCCTCTGTCGCCGGACAAAGGTTCTATTGTGATATTCAAGATAGTCATCAGTCTGACTATGGGACAAGGCCAGTTCAGGCACCCCTCCTCCAAAGACCAGGGCACTCTTGGGAATATACCCAAGAGATGCCCAATCATACTACAAAATCATTTGTTCAACTATGTTCATAGCAGCATTATTTGTAATAGCCAGAACCTGGAAACAACCTAGGTGCCCCTCAATGGAAGAATGAATAAAGAAAGTGTGGCACATCTACACATTAGAGTACTACTCAGCGGTTAAAAAAAAATAACATCTTGAATTTTGCATGCAAATGTATGGAAGTAGAAAACGCTATCTTGAGTGAGATAACCCAGACCCAAAAATATGAATATGGTATATACTCACTCATTGGGGGAGTGGGATGGTTGAGATGGAGAAAGGATAAATATGGGAGCAGGGAAGGAGATATTTTAATTGAGGGAGCCATTTTGGGGTTGGCAAGAGGCTTGGCTCTGGAGGGTTTCCCAGGAGTCCACCAGGATGACCCCAGCTAAGAATTTTTTTAATCCATTACAAAACATAAATATTATTTGTGTAGTTTGTGATGATGATAAACTATATGGTGATTAGATATTTAACATTCTTTCTTGATAAAGCACATTTGAAAAATATGAGCAATTTTAACATGGGCATCTTTAGTAACTACCTCTCTTTAATAACTTTTCAGAATTAAGAAAAAAGCCACTTGCCAAACATTTTCTTAGTAAAAGTTATGAGAATATCAATAAATTTATTGAACTACTTAAACACCTTGAATTTATTAAAATGTTTTCACAAATAGTATAATTATCTATAAGTTTATTCTACATTTGAATACACAGTAGCATATTTTCATTTTATTGAAAAATTTAATTATTCTCTTTCATCCATGGTTTTACTTTTTCTTCCTATTGCCACCATTAATTCTTCCTTAGGTTATTCTTTCTGATAATAAAAGTGACAGAAATTTTTTTTTATAAATTATATTTGTTACTATTGTTGTCATGATAATGGTTGGGTAGTTCAGGATGTGCCTTTGGGCCCATGTACACAGCATACATATGGAAGTCAGAGAATGACTTTGTGGAGTTGGTTTTCTCTTTCCACCTTTTTGTGGGTGCCAGTGATGGAACTAATATAAATCAACTTGTAGGACCAGTGCCTTTACCCACTGAATCATCTTACTGTCTCAGAAGAGACAAAATATTTAACCAGATTTCTTCATGAAGCCATATAGATGTTACATATTTAGGGCTATAAATATTTTTTTCAAAACCTACAGCAAATAGATATTCCTTTGGTGCTTCAAATTTGCTGAGAGAAAGACTAAGGATTTCAATTTTGTTAAATGGGTAAAAAGCAATTAATAAAATATGCAGGCCTTTCAGTCTTGAAAACCTAAGGCCATTTGTCTTACTTTCCTTTCATTATTGATATTTTGTTTGCTTTCATCTTGTAATAGAACTCATGAATATTCTTTCCTTATTCTATGTAAATATGCTTATATATAGAGTATGTAAATTTTTCTGCACCCACTTCTTAGGATTTTCTGAAGATAAACACATAATTCCCTTTTTAAAAAAATATTTCTAATGAACAATAATTTTCTGTATTAATATTATATAATGTGGTTTTCTCTAAGAAAATTCTCTCACTTTGTAGCCTAGACTGTCTTCAAATTTGTGGTCCTTTTCCTTTAGCTTTCAAAGTGCTGAACCTAAAGGTATGCTCCATGTCTAAACATCACATTGTTTAAATATGTGTATGATGTTTTGATATTTGTATACATTATAGAAAAATTAAAAGCTAATTAACATTCTTGCCATAAGTCACCTTTATTTTACAGTATTTTTCTAATGACCTGGATAACAGAAAATTGAGAAATAGCATGTAGATAATTTCATTTATTTCTTTTTTAATTTTTAATAATATATTCATTTTTTAAAATTTTATTTTAGATTCCAACCAAAGTTCTCACTCTCACTCCTCCTCTTGCCTGCCCTTGCGTCCCCTTGCCTCCTCCCCAGACTACCTCCCATGTTGATGAAGGTTTCTGTCCTACCCTGTCCCACAGCCATTTATCCTAAAGAAATACACAGAGGCTTACATTAATTTTAAACTGGTTGGCCTATTAGCTCAAGCTTCTTATTAACTCTTACATCTTAAGTTAATCCATAATTCTTTTCTGTGTTAGCCACATGGCTTAGAACCTTTTATCAGTGAGGCATTCTTATCTTGCTTCTTCTGTGTCTGGGTGATGACTGCAGACATAGTTTATACTTTCCCTAGAATTCTCCTGTTCTCATTGCCCCTGCCTATACTTCCTGCCTGGTTACCCCACCTATATTTTCTGCCTGGCTACTGGCCAATCAGTGTCTTATTAAACCTATGCAAGTGACAAATCTTTACAGGATTTGAGACCATTGTCCCACAGCACTCCCTCTCCCCTTTGTTTTCAAAAAAAGAACTCTGAATCTAATATCCTTTGTTTGTTTTCTTCCTGACCATTATCCATAACAACTTGCAACCAACACTCTAAACAAAGACAAACATCCATAATCCATTTTGGGGAATGTGGTTGTAGTTTTCTAGGCTACTTCCTGCTGATTGGGGTGCTGATAATCTTTTTTTTAATATTTATTTATTTATTATGTATACAATATTCTCTCTGTGTGTATGCCTGCAGGCCAGAAGAGGGCAGCAGACCCCATTACAGATGGTTGTGAGCCACCATGTGGTTGCTGGGAATTGAACTCAGGACCTTTGGAAGAGCAGGCAATGCTCTTAACCTCTGAGCCATCTCTCCAGCCCCGGGTGCTGATAATCTTATGGGGACCTAAAGAAATTTTTGAATTATGGTCAAGCCCTGACTGGAATATTCAGTGAGGCTTGATCATATCAGCCAGCAGTCTTGAGGCTGTTCTGGATGTGTCAGAGGAAATTCCAACAGAGGTTCTTCAAAATGCTGGATCATCTGGGCCATTCGTTCCCACTGGAGATTTTTCAGGGTGTCTTCCTTGATCAAACCTGATTTTTCTCAACCCAGAATGAATCCACAGCCTCTCATTTCCTGTGGAAACAAAAGCAAAACCTCTTCTCCAAAATAACATATCTTTTGATTTCATTTGTGAAGTCAAAGCATTTTTAAAACATATATGTTAGATTAATCTAGCAGCATTTATAATCAAGTGTCTTTAAGCAGCTGTTGCTCCTTCCTCAGCAGTCATACAATTCAAAGAGAACAAAATAACATACAGTATCCAGATTCTCTGTGTGTTTTCTATCTTTACATGGCTTTATTTCAAATTCTATTTCTTTTACTTTTACTTTTAATTTTTGACTTTTGAGACAGAGTTTCTCTGTGTATTTTTGTCTTTTCTGGAACTGACTCTGTAGACAAGAGTGTCCTTGAACTCACAGAGATTCTCCTGCCTCTGCCTCCCAAGTGCTGTAATTAAAAGTGTATGTCACCATACCCACATTCTCTCTCTTTCTCTTTTTCTTAAGGACTTTATCATTTTTCTTTTCTCTCCCAAGCCTATATATATATTTTAAACACACTGTAAACTGTTTAGAAGGTTTTTTTGTCTGAATCTATCTTTACTGTATTTCTCTCTTTTTTGACCATGTGAGTGTTTAATTTGATGAGTCATATAGCTAGGATTAAAGCCATGGCTTTGATGACTGGATCCACTCCATTCCTTAGCTTTCTAAGAGTCTAGCTTCATGGTAGACATACTGGCGGGAAACATGTTTATTGACACATTTCTGAGTTTCAAGGTCCCTGCCACCACCAAGAAACATGCTGTCAGCTATTCATAAAGACCATTTAAGTGTTTCGTGGTGGGGTCTCTTAAAAGAGTTGCAAGGTTTTTGCAGTTAAAGCTGAGTCAGGAAGCCTTCTCTTAAAGGAATAATGCCACTGCTTGCCTCTAGCAAGCAGAGCTCACCTGAGAAAATGCTGCTACCAAAAAGCCATGCTTAACTCTGTTCTTTTGTGTCTAGAATTACTTCCCAAGCTCTCTCAGGTTTCTTTTGTGTGTAGTTGTCCACATTGACACCATTTTTTTGCCAGATGTTTCTGTCCCACCCAGTCCCACAGCTGTTTGTCCCAAAGAAATGCACAGAGACAAATCTTTACAGGGTACAAGACCATCATCCCACAACACTCTAATCCATTCCTCCCAATGGGTAAGTCTGGCATAAGCTGGGGCAGGACCAAGCCCCTCTCCCCTGCATTAAAGCTGAGCATAGCATCCCACCATAGGGAATGGGCTCCAACAAAATAGCTCATGCATCAGGGATAGATCCTGGTCTTATTGCCGGGGGCCCCTCAAATAATCCAAGCTTCACCACTGTTTTCCGCATGTGGAGGGCCTAGTTCAGTCCAATGCAGGCTCTGCAGCTGTCAGTCGAGGGTTCTGTAAGCACTTGCTATTGAATGTTTATAATGTATTAAAAACATGGAACCTCTTGGATGGATGAACACTTGAATATATCACAGAATAGCAAGTAACATTACATTTCAGTTTACTAGAGAGTAGATAATGTTACAAAAGTAGTAGACTCTAGCAATATTGAAATAGTCATGGTCATTGATTTTTAGTTCTCTTTTCACTTTTGAGATACTTAAAATGTTAGATGAAGCATGTCATCCAACTGCTCTTCCTTTCTGTGATTTTAACATTTTAGATCAGATTGGTAAGTGTACAACATCTCAGTAGACTTCAAACAGTCTAACTGGGTTAGATATCTTTCCAATTATTGATAAGGTCAGACTTCCTATACAATTTTTCCTGACCTCAATATAGAGTACTGCTCCAGAGTTCTCCCCTGTACACTTTTTCCCATGTGGGCTTGCTCTTTACGCATCCTGTGTGTGGATTTTAACATATAAGGCCCCAATTGGATTTTTTTCATTTTACCAGTACACTGTTTCCCTATTTGTCAGTGGCTGCAGTCTTACTTTGAGTAAATAAATTTGCTTTCCTAAGTTCCAGTCCAGGTCAGTTGGCATGAGGTGTAGTGTGGTTCTTGTGTTCTTACTGGGTTGGTGGTGGGCTTTGGCTCTGGAGATGTGTTTAGGCACACTTCTCTTCCTGGTCCAGTAGTTTTTGGAGTGTTAGAATCTACAATTATCACAGTTTGCTGATTATTAAGGGATGGGGGGATCTAGCACTCATCCCAGATAGGAAGAGATACTGACTGATGCTAAACTGATTGGTATTAAATTTTACTCATGTCTCTTCGGATTTTATTTCCTTGTCTTCAATCTTACACAAGCATTTCTTATTTATTTTGTTTAAGTTTTCTATTGTTTGGTCAGGTTTTGTTTTGTTTCATCTGTTTTTATACATATTCTGTTCCTTTTATTAGTGCCCTTATTTGCAACCCATATAAATTCACTCTAATTCATACCCTGTTTTCTCTTTGTTGCATCACTTATTTTTATCTTTGTTGCTATCCCTCAGATATCTTTAAACTGTGTTTACCCTCACAGTATCCCAACTTCCTCTTTTTATTTAATTTTGCTTCACTTTTTATCTGTTGCTCTTATAAGAATCTCTAACAACAATTTGAGTTAAATAAGCTCTAACAATTGAAATAAAAAGGATGGCTATACTGATTTTTATTGTACTAGCATATTGTACTTATCTATCAATTATTGTTGTTTCTGCAATTAGTATTACATTCTCAGAGTGGTACTAGAGATTGTAACTAGTACTATTTATAGGTAGGTAGAGGGTTTAGCTACTGAGCTACACCCCCCTGTTCAGTGGGGGAGGTCTAATACCTTAATCATAATGTAGGCTAGTCCAATTTTAACATTACAAATAATTACCCTTAATGTCTATTAATATAGTCATGTATTTTAAAATTATGGCTAGAGAGGTAATCCCAGATGTGCAATTACCCATGTGGAAGCACACACACACGCACAGCACAAATCCCCTGAAAATTGCTAATTCCACAGTAATAAATTCCAAAGGGAGTAAATTAGATGAAGTCTTATTAAAAATATTCAAAATATAATAAGAATGTTTAACAAAATAAAAGATGACTCAAGTGAACTCCTAAGTTAATTTAAAGAAAAAACCCAACTAAATGAATAAGAAAGTCAACACTGGATATTTGAAAGAGGAATCCAACAAAGAGACAAAATACTTGAAAGAAACAATTTGAAATTTTATAAATGAAAATCTCAGTAAGAAAATAAAATTCCCAGTAGAAAACCTCAACAATAGAATGTATAAAGTCAAAGGATATCAAATCTTGATGCCAAAGGAGATGAATGAGAATATCTAGACAACAGCAATGGTAAAATAATAAGCTTCTACAAGCAGAACAGAATGTATAAGATACCATCAAAAGAACAAATTTGTAAAGCATGAAAAAGAAGAGAAGAATTTCAAGCTAAAGATATGGATAATATATTCAATAAATTCACAGCAGAAAATTCTTGAATTTAATGAGAGAGATGGCCATCCAGACACAGGGGGCTTTTTGAACATTAAGCAGACAAGATCAGAAAAGAACCTCCTTAGAATAGATTATAGTTAAACATTAAGCATACACAACATAAAAAAATATTGAAAGCTGCAAAAGTGAACCAGCAAGCCACATTTAGTTAAACACATTTGAATAACAGCAGGTTTCTCACAAGAAATTCTAAAAGCTGAGAGGGTGTGAAAAATGTACTCCAAGTTCTCTGTAAGACATTAACTGCCAAATCAGATTACTATATCCAGAAACACCATCTTTCACAATTGGAGAAAGGAAAACTTTCCATGATGAACACAAACTAAAGGAATTTATAGCCACTAAACATGTGTACTGAATATTGCTGAAACCCAATTTCAGAAAATAAATACTACTGTATATAAAGGCATGTGTTGAATTCAACCCAAAACAGAGGCTGATTTCAACACCCCTAACCCTCATCAACAGACAGGCTGTCCAGACAAAATCAAGAAAGAAGCATCAGGGTTCAATGACATTATAGATAAAATCGACCTTACAAAGACTAAAGACTAGACATTGTTCTCAGTAGCCTATAGAACTATTTATTTTCTTTTTGAAACAAGGTTTCTCTTTGTAGCTCTGTCTGTTCTAGGACTCCCTCTGTACTCCAGGCTGGCCTCAGACTCACAGAGATCCACCTGACTGTGCTTCCCTAGTGCTGGGAATAAAGGCATGCACCACTACCGCCTGGCTTAAACTATTTATAAAACAAGAATACACTTCAGGACAAAAAACTAATTTATGACAAATACAGAAAAATCAAAATAATTTCTCATAATTTATCCATTCACAATGGGATAACATTTGAAATCAATAGAGATAAGCCTCAGTCTCACCCAGCCATAAACCCTGCAAGCTATAAACAATGATTGACCTGACAAGATAAGACCACTGGTGCGACAATGGCATTAATGTTATGAAAATAATAAATCACTTTCTGATTGGATCAAAGGCCCATTCCATGAGATGGAGCCCAAATATGAAACTATTAAAGTAGCCAAAAACCTTTGGCCAGATAGGTCATAGGAGTTATAGAACCCAATAATATTACCATGAAAAATGAACATAGTATTAAAATTACTCCTAATAACTTAAACCTACAGATCAGCCCTCATAAAAGAATCTTTTCCTTGAAGTAGATGACTGTTATCACAGAGACTCCCAGCTAGTCAATGTGCTAAGAACAAAACACTATACATATTTAGCCCAAGTTCAAGCATTTGTATCTCACCCAAGGCTTAGGGATTTTTGTGATAGAGGGAATAGAAAGGTTGTTAGAGCTGGAGGTGATGGTTGATGTCAAGCAAACACAACAAGACAAATGCACATATGAACTCAAAATGATTGGAACAGCATGAACAAGACTTGCACCTATAGTATAAGGAGGAGAGCAGGCCTGCTTTTCGTCCCGGCTGCCCGGCTCTTGGCTGCCTGGCTAGCTTAACCTAAAATAATCAGAAATTGTATTAATTAAATTACTGCCTGGCCCATTAGTTCTAACCTCTTATTGGCTAACTCTTACATATTTGTTTAACCCATCTCCATTAATGTGTATCACCACTTGACTGTGGCTTACCAGCATGAGTCTAACCAGCGTCCATCCCAGGCAGGAGAAACATGGTGTCTGCCACACTTCCCTTCTTCCCAGCATTCTGTTCTGTCTATGCCACCCACCTAAGGGCTGCCCTATCAAAAGGCCAAGGCAGTTTCTTTATTCAACCAATGAAAGAAACACAAATACAGAAGGGCCTCCTACACCATGCACCAACTCCAGCCAGACAAAATCCCAGCATATAAGATATGAAGGTAAATATGTAATCCCACTACTAGCGGAGAAGCTACTATCATGGATGCAAGAAGCTATTATCATGGGTTCTAGAAGAGGGAGAGTCACCCATGGTAGGCTGACTGTATTCAAGAGCAGGTCACAATCCCAAGACTATCTGGGTAGCCCAAACCTGACTTGATAAGGGAAGAAGGAGGAAGGGAAAGATGAAAAGGAGAAAGTAATCTCAAAGTTTGTTGAGAAGGGACGAAAGGGTTAAGAGGGTGGTAAGGGAATGTAATGAGAGGGTAAATGTGTTCAAAATTTATTGAATGAAAGTTTTTAAAAAATCATATTTTTAAAATCTATTATGTTTTATGACATTTACAAAAAAAGAGAAAGTACAGACAATATACACACTCCTTTGTATTGAGTGATTAATATAAGAAATATCAAAGAAATAAGGAGAGATTAAAAAATTATAGAAACAAGTGAAAATGAAAATACATCTCAACTTAGAGGCTACAATGAATGAGGAAGCTTAAGTTTTAAGTGCCAACACTAAAGCAATTGAATCTCAAACAGTGATGCAATCAGGGTCCTAAAAAATAAGAACATGTGAAAACCAAATGTGTAGGTGGAAAGAGGTGATAAATATCTGGGCCAAACTTAATTAAATAGAAATATAAAGCAGTATAAAATCAAGCAAGCAATGAACTAATTCTTTGAAAGGATAAATACCATTGACAACTGCTTACTCAAACCAATCAAAAGGAAGAGTCAATAAAATTAGCAGTGTGAGAGTACAACAAAAATTGGTGAAATACAGAGGGTCATTAGGACATTCTTTGGAAGCATAAATTGTAAAGGCTAAAAACAATTAAATTTACAAATTCTTATGACCTACCACAATTGAACCAAGAGGATTTAGACAACTTAAACAGATCAACAAGCAGTAATATTAAAACAATAATATGTATTTTTAATACTCAGTGACATATAAAGCAATTGCCAAATTTTACTAGTTTTTAAATAGACAATTGATATAAAAGATCCTCAAATGATTTCACAAGCTAGAAAGGGAAGGTATGCTACAAGATTCTTTACCAAAACCAATATTATACTATTACCAAAAATGATAAATACACAATAAGTGTATATACTAATTTCTTCAATTGGTCTAGAGATTGAAAAAAGTTTACCTTGTAAACAGTGGTAGGGAACATTTTAAAAATTCAATGAGACTACGTAACTCTGAAGTGAGTGACTGTAAATGGGTTTTCTGTATTCTACCCCTTTCCCACATGACTGAGGGAACATTATGGAAGAGAGGGCAGAAAGGTTTGTAAGAATTATTAAAATCAATCCACAGATTGAACATATTCCCTCTCAAACTTCCAAGGACATTTCTCACATAACTAGAAAAAAAACAGTTCTAAAGTTAATGAAAATGTAAGAAATCCACAATAGCCAGAGCAATTCTGAGGAAAACCAGCAGTGTTGGTCAGCAGTGATCAGCAGTGATCTCCTTTTATGTTATACTATAGAGCCATAGTATCAATATCTGCATATTAGTACAAAATTAGACATGGAATGGGATGGATGACCCAAATATAAATCTATTTATCTGCAGCCCCATGATTTTTAACAAAAATACCAAAAACATGTGCTGATGAAAAGAGAATCTCTTCAAAAAATGGTGCTAAGACACTGGATATCTACATGCAGATGATGAAACTATATCTTTATCTTTCCACCCTACCAAAATCATTCCAAGTGAACCAAGGACTCTAGTTTAAGGCCTGAAATTCTGAAAGTATGATGGACAGACTGTTTAATATATAGGCATAGACAAGTTTCTATTAAAGATTCCAAAAGCTCAAGAAACAAAAGCAAGAGTTAATGAATTGTACTGAATTAACACAGAAAACTACACATCCCTGAAAATGATGTAGTCAAGAGGCAGCTTGCTATGATAACCAGGTTCCTTTTTTCTAGTAGTGGACTCACTGAACCTGCACTTGTATTTTCTTTAGACCTACCTCAGTTTGTATGGCACACTTACAAAGCTTCACACTCTGGAATGCTAAGGCAAAGAAGGCGGCTTTGTTGATGGGACACTAGCCTTCCCATGGTTACTAGATTATAAGTTTTTACCATACTGATTTTTTCTCTCAAGCATCAAAATGTTTATTAAAGAATTAGAATTATGATGTACTATGCTGTAATTTTATAAGCATTTGGAGGAATATTCCTTGAATACCCTGCATAAATTATAGTTATAATTTAAATAGTATGTCTTATATAAATCTTGTACTTAAAGCTGTTATTCAGGTGAATAATATAAAAGTGAAAGTGTAGAAGTCACGCAATCAAGATGTTTGCCTCTGAGTAATATGTAGCGTTAAGTCAAAATGAAAAGTATTTTCTTCAACTTTGCTATTTTATAGTTAATTTAAATTTTATACTAGTAATAATATTTACCATTGAGTGTAAAAGATCATTTTATTATTTGTTAGTCTCCCATCCAAATTTAAAACTAATAATATGAAACTATATGTAACTTGTATTACATTAGCTATTTTTAAATGGTACATGAAAACAGAGATGCTCTGTTTTATCACCATTTGAAAAATATATGAATTTTGTATTTGGTCAATGTATTATTCCTTTACTTTATAAATAATTTACTTTTTTATTTAAAAGTGCCATAAGGTTCTCTGTAGTGTCCTCCCCATCATGATTATACTTGTTTACTTATAACCTTTACTGAGTGTTACATTATTAATTTTTTGTTTGGATTATTGGTTCTTAGGATTATTCGCAGGTCATCATGAAATAGTCGTACTTCAGCAGGTATTTGATGATAGCTATGATGTCAGACCCCTATATTATTCAAAATCATAATTACTTATATTTTAATAAGAAATATGCAGTCACATGTCCATGAAAGTATAATATATGAACTATATTGAACTGCATATTATGTCTGTATTTCCCATACACATTACAAGAAAGCATACCTATAAAAATGTTCTATACTCTGTTTTCATTCCTTGATATTTGTTGACATTTATGAAAGTATGAATTAAATTGTCTCATCAACATCCACATTGAAAGTGTAGAAGTGACAGGAAAGGGGAAATTTTTTCTTTTTGAATTTCTATTTCCATATCCTACCTGTCCTTTTCAGACCTAATAGAAGTTATGAGAAAAGGTGCCATGAAACTTGCCATTTAACCACAAAGATCAAAGGCTAATAAGTACTGCAGTCTCTTATTTTATGTTTTATACCTTTTTACTGACATAGATTGTGGATTTCTGATATCATATTTAAGGGAAATGTGAAGTAATACATTGATTTAAGAAAAACTTATAGATAACAGCATCTTTTTTAACTATTCGAGTAGATTTAAAATGAATACAAGCCGGGCGGTGGTGGCGCATGCCTTTAATCTCAGCACTAGGGAGGCAGAGGCAGGCGGATCTTTGTGAGTTCGAGACCAGCCTGGTTTACAAGAGCTAGTTCCAGGACATGCTCCAAAGCTACAGAGAACCCCTGTCTCGAAAATCCAAAATAAAATAAAATAAAATGAATACAGGCTTTTTATTCTAAAATTAACTTTCTCTTGTTTTATTGAAAACTAGATGTTAATGTCTATCATAAAGATATTCTAAATTGCTGGTTTGACTTTTATGTAAGTCTGTGAGATAGCAGCATTTTTGTCTTCAGAAATTCTGTATTAAAATATTTATTCTTGTATTTTATAGCTTGGATCTGAAATATCATTCAATGTACGTGTGATAAAAGTTTGGTCGTCACCCTGTGGCACTGTTAAGTGTACAACATTTAGTAAGAAGTTTGGATCTTGGGAGCATGCCCTACAGGAGAGTATCAGGATCCAGATCTCTCCCCTCTTTGTTTTTCAACAATCTGTGCCATGAAGTTCTCTCTTATTGCTACAGGCCCAAAAAAGGCCTGTCTCATAACTACATGCCCATGCACTGTGGCAGAAACTTCTGAATCTATGAGCCAAGAAACTGTTTCTACCTTTGTGTATGTGTATTGTATATACTTGACTGTGTCTGTGTGCCTGTGCACAACCTAGAGATTGGCTATGGGTGTTTCCTCAATCACTCTCTAGCTTTTGAGACTGGTCCCACAGTGAACCTGAAGCTCACTAGTTCAATTAGGCTGAGAAATGGACTCCTGGGATCCATTTATGCTAAGGTTATCAATGAACACTGTCATGCCCAGTTTTTATGTGGATGTTTGGGATCCATCTCAGGTCCTTATGCTTGCACATTAGGCACTTTACTGACTAAGCTACTTCCCTAGCCTCCTGTTTTCTACTTTTAAGTTGATTTGGTCAGGCATTTTCTTATAGTGGCAGAGAGTTGTCTAACAAATGTATCCTTGCAGGGCATTCTATCACAGGATTAGGCAGATTTCTACAAATCAGGAGCAAGAATCCCATACAAGGCTTTTTCATATGTAGCTCCCCCAGGCTCTGTACATTTTAGTTTGGAAAGATTATGTTTTGGGGAATTTTTTCTTATAAAGAATACAGAGAAAATAAAGTTCTTTAAGCAAATACTGGTTCTGATTCATAAAAGAAAGATTATGTTTTTTGGGAATTTTTTCTCATAAAGAATACAGAGGAGGAGACAGCAGAGAAGCTTGGCAGAGTTCTGTTTCCTCGGAGACCTGAGTTATGAAGATCCGAGGGAGCAAAGGAACGCCAGGAGCATTTTTCAAAATGTTAAGTACATCTAAAAACTCCAGTTATGGAGTACGGCAGGCCCTTGGAGAGGGCTTCCGAGCTAGCCACCCCCACTGGAGGAAAAGGGCCCGGCGGAGTGCGGCAGGCCCTTGGAGAGGGCTTCTGATCTAGCCACCCCCACTGGAGGAGAATGGCCCTGTGGAGAGCGGCAGGCCCTTGGAGAGGGCTTCCGATCTAGCCACCCCCACCAGAGGAGAAGTCGGCCCTTTTGACTGAGGTAAGCCCTTGGAGAGGGCGTCTGATCTAGCCACCCACACCGGAGGAGAAGGGCCCAGCTGAGTGCGGCAGGCCCTTGGA
>JAQHUG010000094.1:1099714-1120450 GCA_028555095.1 Dicrostonyx torquatus
TGGTTTTTCGAGACAGGGTTTCTCTGTAGCTTTGGAGCCTGTCCTAGAACTAGCTCTTGTAGACCAGGCTCGTCTCGAACTCACAAAGATCCGCCTGTCTCTGCCTCCCGAGTGCTGGGATTAAAGGCGTGCGCCACCACCACCCGGCTTCTTTATCCTTAGGGTTTCTATTGCTGCAATGAAACACCATGACCAAAAAGCAAGTCGGGGAGGGAAGGCTTTAGGAAGTCAAGATAGGAACTCAAAGAGGGTGTGAACCGGGAGGCAGGAGTTGATGAAGAGGCTGTGGAGGGGTGCTGCTTTCTGGCTTGCTTCACATGGCTTGCTCAGCCTGATTTCTTGTAGAACCCAGGGATAGCAAACCTACACACAATGATCTGGGCACTCCCCCATTGATCACTAAATGAGAAAATGCCTTATAGATGGCTCTCATGGAAGCATCTCCTCAACTGAGGCTCCTTCCTCTTATGACTCAGCTTGTGTCAAGTTGACACAGACAACCAGCCAGTACACTTGAAGTCTTATCTAGATCACTAAGACAAGAGAATAAAACAAACACAAGATACAAAAAGAAAGAAAAAAAATCTTGTTGTTTTTATTTGCAAATGATATGTCCTGGCCTTTTACTTAAAAGACCGTATATATTCTACTACAGAATTCTCCGATCTGCTAAGCAATTTTAGCAAAGTAGCAGTATACAAAAATCAGCATGCAAAATGAATGAGTACCCTTCTATATACAGAAAGTAAATTTGGTACAATAGAAACCAGGAAACATATCCTAGTTACAATAGCTTCTAAAATTAAAGTGACTGTGAGTAAACATAACTGAGAAGGTGAAAAACAACTCAGTAACAAAAACATTAAGAACACGTTTTTGTTAGTCTCCACTGTCAACTAGATTAGAATTATAATCACTATAGAAACAATTTTTGGTGTGTCTATGAAGACGTATCCAGCAAGGTTTAACTGAAGAGAGAAACCCCACATGGAACGTAGATGTCAACATCCCATGTACTGGTGTCCCAGACTAAATAATAGGAAAAAGTGGGCTGAGCATCACTATTCATATTGCTGCATACTGATTTCCAATGCAATGTGACCAGACCAGATGTGCCAACATCATTTCTTTATTCATCAAAATTGAAATTGCATTATGATTACATCCCACCCCGTTTAGAATAGTATTAATAAGAAAACAAAATGCTTTTAAGGTAAATGATATCAAGGATATGCACAAAAAGGAACATTCATACAGTGCTGGTGGGAATGTGAACTTGTAGAGCTACTGTGGAAATTAATATGGATATGCCTTAAAAACACTAAAGATTCTTTGAAAATCATCATGTAAGTCTAATAATTTGTGAACTTCTGTATATAAATGCATTTTATGAATTTCCATATACATACACATATATACACATATAATAACATATATGTACATACATATAAAAAATTAAATGCATTTGCCCTACACAGAGAATAATGCACCTTCCAAAAGTCATAAGTCATCAAATAAAAAGTCTAGTGGTAGGGGTGACATATCTCATCTCAAGTTGTTGGTTGGGATAATTGCAGAAACAATCAAACAATGAATGATATTGGCATTGCTCTTGGATATCCGCTGGGACTTGATTGTAAGAACCTACTGCCACACCAGCACAGTAACTGTAGTTCTGAGTGAGGGACGTTGGGATTAACACACAACACAACTTCAGGTTCTGCAGACAAGCCTTTATTCCACTTTCTCACACAGTATATACAGCCCTCATCAGGGGAGGCTGAGCCTGCAAAAGCAGGAAGCTCATCACCATAACTCACATGGCTTGGGGGTAAACATCCTTAGAAACATTACTGAAAACAACAGATTGCTTTTGTTTTTGTTCCTGTTTTCAACCAACCACAAGAGTGCAAAACAGATCAAGTGGGGGTGCAAAGGCCTGTCCTCAAGGGACTCAACACCTATTATTGGAGAAACAATACGATTTGCTCATATGACTTGGAGAAACAAAGCTAGTACTGACATCAAAGCTTCCTCCCAACTGACTAGATTTCACAGTACTGGAAGGTACTATGTAGACTGCTGGGAGAAAGTAAGTCATTGGCAGTCTTACACAGATATATATATATATATATATATGTATATATACATATATATATATATGATTCTGGTGCATATGGTGAGAAATGCACATAAGTTCCCCCTCATGACTGAGAAACTATTGACAGTTGAGTCCTGTAAGAGGAAGAGGAATCAATTTTCTTTAGGAATGCAGTACCTGGTAGATTGACCATGAATCATTAGATGGATCCACACTCATCTATATAAGGGCAGCATTAATTAAACTCAGTGAATTATGAACTAATAATAATGAAAATTTGAATCAAATTAGAATGAGATAGAATCCCACACTTACTAGAGCAGCCCTTTTTATTAAAAATAGTTTTTTCATACATCATATTCTGACTGTGGTTTCCCTTCCCCTAACTCCTTCCAGATCCTCCCCACCACTCTGCCCACTCAAACCCACACCTTTTCTTGATCTCTCTTTAGAAAAACAAGCAGGCATATCAAATAAAAAAGAAATAAAATATTAATAAGATAAAATAACAAACTAATAGACCTGATTAGGACCAAACAAACAAATGAATAGGAAAAAAGAGCCAAAAAGAATCACTAGATGTCCATATAAATGTATAGATACATACATTCACACACAGAGAGATATCATAAAGACAAAAAATGTCAGAAACCATAATATATAAGCAAAGGACCAAAAGAATAAAAAGGCAGGTAGTCAAGAAGGAAGGAAGAAATGGAGCCCCAAACAATGTATTAAGAGACAAAAGAAGACCAAAACAAAACAACAGCAACAACAAAAACACTCCTCCAAAATGCCATTTTGTTTTGTATTGGGCATTTACTGCTGATCATGACTCTTCCTCTTAAGTGTGTTTTGTATGCCCAGTGAGACTCTGTTAGACAAAACTAGTTTTTTCTTTGTGAATCAAATATATCAATTGGAAATAGCTTCTGGGTTAGGGATGGTGTCTTGTGTCCACTTCCCATTTCAGTTCTGGGACCCCATCTGGCTTAAACTGTGCAAGTCCTGTGCATGCTGCCACAGTCTCTGTGAATTTATATTGTATCACCCTTGTTGTGTCTAGAAGGCTTTGTTTAATTGGTATCTTCCATCCCCTCTGGCTCTTACAATCTTTCCACCATCTCTTCCTGCAGGGTTACATGAGCCCTGAGGGTAGGGATTTAATGGATACATCCCATTTAGGACTTAGTGTTCCAAAGTATCTCACTATCTGCACATTCTCTAGCTAGGGGTCTCTGTATTTGTTCCCATCTACTACAGGAAGAAGCTTCTCTGATAATGGCTAAACAAGACACTGATCTTTGAGTATAGTAAAATGTCATTAGGAATCATTTTCTTGCTGTATTGCTTAGCAGAACAGTAATATTTGATCTCCCCTTATGTTAATGGCCTAATTAGTCTGAGGTTGTTGGCAACCCTAGCAGTGTCAGTCATGGGTTCCATGACTTTAAACTAGGAATAAAAAGCCAGTGGAAGCTCCACTGGGTGTGCTTGCTTGGTTGCTTGATTTGGCATGGTTACACACCCTCCTTCGGAAGAAAATCTTTTTACCTTGTTGAAATACTTTGGACTGCGTGGTCATTTTTTTTTTTGAGAACTCAGACATTTTTCTCCCCATTGCTTTGTCTTCCTAATGCATGGAGGCCCTGTACTGCACTCTCAGTGGTCAGAATTCAGCTGCACATTTGTATGCAGTTGCCTAGTTTAAAGTCATGGAGTTGATAAGCAGAATGTAGATTTTAGAAGAGAGTACAACCTTAATGACGTATTTTTGTTCATATTCCTTGGATGAATTTTGAATTGCTGACAAGTGGCTTTTTTATATTTTTAATGGAGTTTGTCTTATTTAATCCTTTGAGATAAAATAAAACATTTTATTTAGACCCCCCCAATTTTCCCTCCTTTACATTATACTTTTATTTTTTTCTTCAAATTCAGTTAACACTGCCTGATTTTTCTGTTGTGTGATATTCATCAGTAAGTTATTATGATAAGATAATTCTGGCAGTTATTGCTGTTGTGATAATTCATTGGATTACCCCTCATTTGTATGGAATAACATAACATCAAATTCTAATAGTGACTCATGGGAGTATGAGAGGATAGAGGTCATTACCTCATTGCATTTCCAAACCATCATTTTATAAGATTAGAACAATAACCATTTATTATTTAAATGTGCTACCAAAAAACTTGTAGAAATGAGTAACATTTTGAGCAGTGACAGGATATAGCACCAACAAAATCAAGTAGCCTTTCTATAAACTAATAAAAAAACGTACAATAAACAAAGTAATAAACAGATTCTCATTCATAATAACTAACCAAGAAGGTAATAGAGCTCTGCAATGAAAACTTTAAATCTCTGAAAAGATAAAGACACTAGAAAATGAAAAGACATATTATGCTCTTGGATTAGTAGGATTAATATTATAAAAATGAATATTACCTATGGATAAGTACATGTGATAATTGTCTTTCTATGTCTGGGTTATCTCACTCAAAATAATGTTTTCTAACTACATCCATTTTCCTGCAGAATTTAAGATGTCGTTATTTTTTTCTGCTGTGTAGTACTCCGTTGTATCAATGTGCCACATTTTCCTTATACATTCTTCAGTATGTGGTTTTTTAAACATAAAGCAAAGAACACCAGCCTACAAATCACAATCCCAGAGAACCTAGACAACAATGAAGACCCTAAGAGAGACATACATAGATATAATCTACATGGAAAGTATAGAAAGACAAGATCTCCTGAGTAAATTGGGAGCATAGGGACATTGGGGGGAGGGTTGAAGGAGAGGGGAGAGGCAGGGAGAGGAGCAGAGAAAAATGTAGAGCTCAATAAAAATCAAGAAAATATGAATATTACCAAAAGCCATGCTCATATTCAATGCAATCCAAATCAAAATTCCCATTTCATTCTTCATAGAAATAGAAACAACTGTGCTCAAAGTAATATAGAATCACAAAATTCACTGGCTAGCTTAACAGTCCATAGTAATTGAAGGGACTCTTGCCAGCCTGGGCATGGCAAACATGGCTCTGGCAGGCCTTGCCTTTCTCCTCTATTCCCTCTGCCTTACTAAAAACTGTTAGATTGCATTCCTAAAGCTAGCCAACTAGGTCCATTCCCTTATTTGACTACTTCCTCTTCCTAAGACTGATTACTAAGGTCCAGCTATCAAAGTATTGGAGTTCAGCAATCAACCCCCCCTTTCCCTCATCTAATTAACATGCTCAATTAAAATTAAACACCTCATTCTAACATGGGGTTTCCCCTTTTACCTTTATAAACTGCCATTTGCCTTTGAGTCATGTCTGTCTCCTCTCTATCCAGAGGCAGTCCTTTGTTCTCCAAGAACAAATACCCCTTCCCCTTTGCTCTTGTTCCTTTCCCCTTCTCCCTTATCCTCTATCTCCTGACTTTGTCTCTTATTCCCTACCCTTTGTCCCTCTGGTGCAAATCTCCTTTGTTCTGTATGTGAAAAAGAATCTATTTTCAATAAAAGGGGAAAAATGAAAATAAAAAGAAAATATATAGTGAAGACTTCAAACAACCTTTTATGTATGGTACCAAACTCTTTATTGTTAAGCCAATAAGAGGTATTTTAATGATCAAAATATTGATAATTTGAATTTTATAAAGTAAAATTTATGATAACATGTAAAATAATGACATAAAGTTCAGCAGCTAATATTCCTTTCTGCCCAGTCCATAAAAGGCAAATAAAAAGAAACATGGGACGAGGAATATATATATATATATATATATATATATATATATATATATATATATATATATATATATATATATATATATATATATATATATATATATGTAGAAAGCAAATAACAAAATAATAACTCAATTGTGTATTTTATTTTCATAGTAAAGGCAACAATGTCTACAAAACAGTAACACACTAAATTCAATAGTACATTAAAAGGGTAATATACCACTACCAAATGTGACTTAAATCTGGGATTCAAATGGTTCTATAAAATGAAACTCTTTCAACAATATATATGTTGTTTACAGAACAAAGAGAGAAAAATAAATGGTCACTTTAGTTATTGCAGGCAAAATTCAGTATTTTTCATGATACTATCACTCAGTTAAACAAGAATACAAGACAGTTCCCTGAATACAGAAAGGCAGATAAGAAAATCCCACTGATAGAAAGACTGAAAACTTTCTATTGTCAGGATCAAAGAAGTATTTCAAGCTCTGTCACTGCTGTTAAAAATGACAATCGATGTATTATCCAAAACATTAGGAAAGAAAGGGATTATATTAGGTTCAAATTGAAAACAGAAAAGAAATGGAATTATGTATTTCCAGTTGGCATAACATTATATATAGAAACCCAGAAAGCTTTCACAAGAAGACGTTAGAATAATTCATTTCAACAAAGATTCAAAAAGCAAAATGTAAACAAAAAGTTCATAGTAATTTCATATGCAAAAGCAATCAAATCTGAAGATAAGAAAAAGCATTCCATTATTTATTCCATAAATAATTCCATGCTATTTAAAACAGCAAAAAAAATTCCTAGACAAAAATGAAAGATTATCTAAATTGAAAACTTGAAAATACAGGCAAAAATATTAATGATCAAAAATGTAAAGACATATTATAATCATGGATTGTAACAGTGAATTAGTTAAAATACACATACTACCCCAAATGGCCTATAGATTCAACTACATAACTATCAAAATTCTACTGGAATTTTTACATGAATGTAGTAATGAGGTGCGGGCTGTGTTCCCAGCACCTGAGAGGAGCGTGGGCCCTTTGGTCCATCCTGCCTGGCTCCGGACCACTGAGCTAGCTTACATTTGAAATAACCACATGGAAATTGTGTTAATTAAATTACTGCCTGGCCCATTAGTTTTAACCTCTTATACATATTAGTTTGACCCATATCTAAACAATCTGTGTATCACCACATGGTTGTGGCTTACCAGGAAGATTCTAACCAAAGTCCATCTTGGGCTGGAGAAACATGGCATCTGCCCCAGTGCCTTCTCTCTCCCAGCCTTCCATTCTGTCTACTACACCCACCTAAAGACTGCCCTATCAAAAGGCCGAGGCAGTTTCTTTATTCAACCAATGAAAGCAAGAGAAATACAGAAGGACACTCCTACCCCCACATGAATAGGAAAATTTATCCTAAATTTTATATAGATTCTCAAGGAACCTGAATAATTAAAAAATTAAGTTGAAGAAATAATTTTCTGATTTTGAAATTATTACCAATGTATAGCAATAAAACAATTCACTACTGGAAGATGAAGAGAAGAATAAACTGGTCCAAGAGAAGAGAAAGGTTACAGTAAATTGTTTTTTGCATGATAGCCCATAACTTTATTTCTAGCACTTGGGACACAGAGGAAGTTGAACCTATAATTTACAAACCAGTTCTGTCTACAAAATGAGTTCCAGGACAGCAAGTTGGATACACAGAGAATTACTGTCTCAAACAATTACAACATTGTCAATCTCTCAGGGGCCAGTCTCAATCTCATGATATTTATACAGTCAAGTCTCCACTATGGCACTATCCCTCCAACAACAATTTAACCATGCCTAGTTTACTAAAGATAAAAAATTAAGGTAAAGCTTCTTTATCCACCCAAGGAAATATGCAAATTTTAGTTGTTCTTGCCTAATATTGCAGATTCTAAGGTCATCATAATTTTTGACATGTCAGCATGTCTTTAAGAAGTTTTTGTTTGTTTAAAAAAAACCTTTCTTTTATCATTATATGACACCAATCTAAGTTTCCACTTCCTCCCATCCTCCCATTCCCTCTACATACCCTTCCACCCCATCCCATCCAATCCTCAGAGAGGGTAAGGCACATTGCTTTGGGAAGATACAAGAACCTTCCTACTATATCTATACTGACCAAGGTATACATCCAAAGAGAATAGGTTTCCAAAAAGCCAGTACATGCAGTAGGGATAAATCCTGGTGCCACCACCAGTGGCCCCTCAGACTGCTCCAGTCATACAACTGTCAACAACATTCAGGGGAACTAATTTGGTCCTATGCTTGTTCCTTCAGTATAGCTATTTCTCAGAAAATTAGGAAAAAAACCTACCTCAAGACCCAGCAATACCACTTTGGGGTATATATCCAAAACGATGCTCAATTTTGCCACAAGGACATGTGCTCAGCCATGTTCATAACAGCATTGTTTTTCATAGCCAGAACCTGGAAACAACCTAAATGTCCCTTGACCAAAGAATGGGCAAGGAAAATGCGGTACATTTACACCATGGAGAACTACACAGTGGAAAAAAATAATGACATCTTGAAATTTGCAGGCAAATGGATGGAGCTAGAAAACATCATATTGAGTTAGGTAACCCAAACCCAGAAAGACAATTATCACATGTACTCACTTCCTGAGTAAATTGGGAGTATAGGGACCTTGGAAGAGGGTTGAAGGGGAGGGGAGAGGGAGGGAGGGAGCAGAGAAAAATGTAGAGCTCAATAAAAAAGAAATTTGAGAATGTGAAACCAGAACAAAATCAGTTATAAATGATTACATTTATTAATTTATAATTTAAATAACATGATGCAAACTGAAGAAATCAAATATATGGAAATTAAACAACTTCAATAAGTAAAAAAAAAAATAAAAAAGATAAAGCAGTCTGGTGACTGCTGTCAGACGAACCACAGAAACATTACATCAGCTGTACACAGAAAGGATCCTGAGAATTTTGTCTGGATTAAACCTTGTCTTTCTTTAAATAGCTGTATGATTTCCAATTATGTATTTACTATTTCCTTGTCCATAAAAAGAACTGTTTATTGGGACTGTAGCATTGACAACAGATGGCCAATATAAAGTTTCTAAACTTCTCAATAAACTTAGTTAAAATAATGTATGTGAAGAACAGGCACAAAGTAAGTGCCTAATAAGTGTTTAAAGCATCACGAATTTTGAAGAAATCTTCAATATGTAATCTCTATGTGATTTGGTTTTATCTTAATGTATCAAATGATTATTTTTATATAGTTATTAGAGTTATACATGTTAGGTGTTGAAGATTACCAAATTACTTATATTTATAGACTGAGAAATGTATTTGAATATTTGTAACATAATTATTAAGGACATGAGATTTTTCTCAGAATGATAAAACAATAGCAAGAGGAAAATAAATAACTCCATCAGCTGTTGTAAGAGGGGTGGCTGTCTCCCGCCGCCGCCCAGCTCCCAGCCACCAGCTAGCCGGCCTGCTTTTGGTCCTGGCTTATACCCGGAATAATCACACACAAACTGGATTCATTTAACACACTGCCTGGCCATTAGTTCTAGCTTCTATTGGCTAATTCTCACATCTTATTTCAACCCATTTTTAATAGTCTGTAAGTCATCGCGAGGTAGTGGGCTTACCAGGAAGATTCAGCATGTCTGACCCTGGTGGCTTCATGGCAGCTCTCTCTGACCCAGTCTTCTTCCCAGGCTTCTGTTCTCTCTACTCCGCCCACCTAAGGGCTGCCCTATCCTACAGGCCAGGCAGTCTTCTTTATTAACCAATGAAAGCAACACAAAATACAGAAGAACCCTCCTACACCAATCAGCCAGATTGGAGGGGAGTGGTAATCAAAGAAGAAAATATTGGTGTTGTCAGGGTTTCTGTCCTGCCTGATTCCCACAGTCATTAAGTCCCAAAGAAATCACACAGAGGTCTACATTAATCATAAATTGATTGGCCCACTAGCTCAGGCTTCTTATTAACTCTTATAACTTATATTAGCCTGTTATTCTAGTATATGTTAGCCACATGGCTTGGTACCTTTTTCAGTGGGGCAGGTCCCATCTTCCTTCTGTGTCTGGGCAGGACTGCAGAGGGAACTTCCCTCTTCCCAGAATTCTTCCATTCTTATTGACCCGCCTCTATCTCCTGTCTGGTTGTCCCACCTATACTTCCTGCCTGGCTACTGGCCAGTCAGCCTTTATTTAAAGCATAATTAACAGAATTGACACACAAGTTCTCCCTCTTTTTTTTTTAAAACAAGAATATCCATAGGCCATTTTGGGGGAATGTGGGTGTAGTTTTCCAGGCTACTTTCTGCTGGTTGGGGGCGCTAACAATCTCATGGGGACCTAAAGAAAATTTAGAATTATGATCAAGTCCTGACTGGAGTATCCTTTGAGGCTTGATCATCTCAGGCAGCAGTCTTGAATCTATGCTGGATGTAGAACTTAGACATCTGGGGCCATCTGTTCCTACTGGAGATTTCTCAGGTGATCTTCCTTGATCAAATCTGATTTTTCTTAACTCAAAATGAATCCACAGCCTCTCATTTCCTATGGAAACAAAAGCAAAATCTCTTCTCCAAAGTAACATACCTTTTGACTTCAATTTTGAAGTCAAGGTATTTCAAAATACCTATCTTGGGTTAATTCAGTAGCATTTATAAACAATTTTTTTTTAGCAGCTGTTGCTCCTTCCTCAGAGTTCAAACAATTCAATTCTCTTAGTCTGGTCTCCCTGCTTATACTTCCTGCCTGGCTACTGGCCAATCAGAGCTTTATTAAACTAATACAAGTGACACGTCTTTATAGTGTGCAAGAACATTATTCCACAGTACTTAGTCTTGTCTTTATCTTTATTTCATAACAAAGGCCTTCAATAGTCCACCACTGAGTATGATACAAACTGTGGCCTTTACTATATGATCATGGTTGTGTTAGGGTACAGCACATTTATATCTAAGTTATTAAAAAAATTATGAAAGAATATTAAAGTTCATTAAATGTTTCTTTGCATCTATTGAGATTTATATCCTGAGATTTTTCACAACTAGAAAAATTCAAAATTTACTGTAAAATTACAAAATACCACAACAATAAAAAATGCTAAGTAGAGCAAAACAAAAGTCTTTGAGCTATCTATGAAATATAGAATGAATCACCTTTCCATTTTATCATATTATAAGGTAATGCACAGAGATTAAAGGATATTGTAGTTTATGTTGCCTAGCCATCATCTCAATAAGAGAACTGAAATTACTCAGGTGGCTTTGATTGAATTCATCTCACTTTGTTCTTTGTACAGCACAAATATTTTAGGGTTTTGTTTATTTTAATAATATTTTCATTGATTTTTGGAGAAATTTTATATAATGGACTTTGATCATTTTCACACACATCTTCCCCAACTCTTCCATAAATGCACTCTCTCCATAAACATCTTTCTCTACACCCATCTTTTTAGTTTGGTTTTTTTTAACTCCCATTGAGTCCAATTTGTTGCTCAATTATTCTTGGGGCCTGCCCTAGTATGTTGTCACACCATTAAAGAAAAATGACTCTCTCTCTTTTTGCTAGTAGCTACCAAATGCCAGTAACTCCTTAGCTGCTAGGGGACTACCTCCCTCCTCCATGCTGAGACTGTCTGGCTTGAGCTGGCACAAGTATTGTGCATCTTGTCATAACTGCTCTAAGTTTATATATGCAATTGCCCTGTTGTGTCTGGAAAACAACAGTTCCTTGAAGTTGTCTACCACCTCTCACTCTTATAATCTTTTAACTCCCTATTCCTCAAAGATTTCTGATCCCATATGATCCAAATGTTTTATCAGAATACTCAATGCTATCAGCCTCTAGCATATAACTCAGAGACTAGGCTGAGAAGAAGCATAGAGTGCAAACAGAATATCAAAGAATGAAAAAATAATCTGGACTTTAAGTAAACAATATTTAAAAACTGCTGCTAAGCCAAAATTGCTAGGAGGTGTTTGAGGAATTTCTTATAATAGCCCCAGGCTAAAAGGAAAGTCCATTATATGTTATATTAAGCATCAAGGAGTTTATGCAGCAAAATAAGAATTTGCATTGAACTGACTTTTAACATTCTACAGCTGTAGAAGAGTTAAAAATAGGTTGTTACAAAGAGTAGCAAAAATACATGGTGAATGTTGTAACTTTTATAAATAGAAATTGTTTCACAGCTAATATACAGTGAAATCTTGAACTCACAGATGATCCAACTGGAACTTTATTTTTAGGCTTGGAAAAAAATTAATTTCTGAGTAACTTTGTTCTTCATGTTGAAAACTAATGTTGTACTTATGTCTATTGTAAATCCATTTAATCTTTTTTAGAAAATAATCTAAATTAAAGAGTATAGGATTTGAAAAGAAGGAACTCCTCATGTACAAAATTTGAAGCAACAAGTTATCCTTTACCAGTCACAATACATAATGAATAAAATTCATATTCCATTTTCCCAAGTTCCAAATTAAAGGTACCACAAATTACCACCCCCATCTCTTATGATTTAATCTACACATAAGCTTCATTATCCAAGGCAAATATTATGCCATTTCTCATGCCATGGTCTTTGTCTCAAATATTCACCTCTCTCTCTCTATGTGTGTATATGTATAAATATATAATACATTTAGAATATATTTTATTTAAAATATATATTATTTACTTTATATAATATATAGTGGGGAGAGGTAATAAAGAAGTGCAGCTTTTCTGAAAGAAATGTATCACTAAGAACAGGCTTTGAGAGTTTAAAGTTTAACCCTATTTCCGGTTTACTCTATTTTTCAAGCTTGTAGCTAAGGATGTGAACTCTCAGCTTCCTGCCCAGGTCACCACACTTGATGCCCTGCATCCCCACCATGATGAATTAAAGTTTATCCATGTCCTTTTGTAACTCGTTTTGTCTACAATGTAGATGTCACATTTGCTTTTCCATTGCTGTTGAAGGACATCTTGGTTGCTTCCAAGTCCTATAAATTTTAAAAGACTCTTACATAAATATTTGCATTTAGTAGGCTTCATCAAGAAATGATATGATTTTGGCTATTTTATTGATAGGAAAAATTTATTCCTGGTTTCATGTCCTTATTCATTATTAATCTCTTGTGGCTTTCTGTTTCTTTGTTATTCATTCTCACTTGTTTCTGTATTTTAAAAAATTGTTCACTTTTTTATATTAGTCAAATTTAGACATGAAATCATTGATAAAAGTTGTCTATGATCCTTTTATAGCTGTGGTATTAGTTACAGTTGTTCCTCTTTCACTTAGTGTTAAGAAAAAATAATAAGAAGGGAAGCTCTGCCAGAGCAAAGAAGTCCAATTAGGTCAAATCAAACCAAATCAAAATGCCCATCATTTTATTAAGTACAGCTCTCTTGGGTGGCTGAGCACATGGCAGGGAGACAAAGACAGTGGGGAGCCTATGCAAGCCTGAAACAATTTGTTTCTCCTCTGGGAGCCCACGCTGTGGGAGTGGTCCTGACTGTCTCTCAGGGAGAGGTCAAGACCTGGCATGCTGGGATTTGAAGTCCAGACTCATACAACTCCCAGGCCAGGGGGGTTAGAATGGATGCAAGAGGCTGGGGGCTACACTCCAGACTTAACACTTAGGTTATTTGAAATTTCTTACATTTTCTCTCTTAGTGTATCAGTTTTTTCCTTTTTTCATATTTTTATTAAAAAAAATCACTTCATTTTACATACCAACCCCACTTCCCCCTCCTTCCCCTTCACCTACTCCTTCTACCTTCTATCCATCCCACTCCCCATCAATTCCTCAGAGAGAGTGAGGCCTCTCATGGGAAATCAATCAAGTCTATCACCAGAGGAAGGTTATAGTTTTTGAATTGTTGGATGGTAAGTTGCCATAAAAACACTGAAACATTTACAGGCTATTGCTACTGTTATTGGTTACCCACCACAACCTGACTATAAGAATCTATTGCTGGCCAGGCAGTAGTGGCACAAGCCCTTAATCATAGCACTTGGGAGGCAGAGGTAGGCAAATCTCTATGAGTTTGAGGCCAGTCTGGTCTACAAGAGCTAGTTCCAGGACAGGCTTCAAAGCTATACAGAGAAACCCTGTCTTGAAAAACAAAAAACAAACAAACAAAAATAACCTTTTGCTTAAGTCACCATATACTGAGTCATAGAGCATTGGAAAATTTAGCTGGTACCCATCTAAAAGCTTTACGTGCACTGGCTAGCTTTCAGTGATGGAAGGTACTGTGAACACTGCCAAAGGAGGAAAGTTTTCTTCAGTCTCATCCAGCTGTGAACTAACTCTCTGACCTATAATAATGAAAATCCTGGCAAGATATCTCCACTGGTACAACAGTGGCATGGATATCATGGGATTAATCAACTAATTATTTTTTACTGCATTTCACACATGCTCTACAAGATTAAACCAATACCTGATACCGTCAAACAAGGTCACTGACTTTCTGGTACTACTACTACTATTATTTTTGATAAAATAACATTTAAACAACTTCTACTGGCTTATTGCTATATGCATAGTTTAATGCATCACTCAACCCTCATCAGAGGAGCTTCTTCTTGCAGTAAATATCAATTAATGTAGAGATGTAAAACTGGTCATCGTGCAGAAAATAAGAGACTTTGGACACTTATCCCTAAATGGGACGGCTATAACTTACCATTCCCTTCATGGTTCAGGGATTTTCACAGAAGAAGGGGAAAGAAACATTGGAAGAGCCGCAGGTCATAAATGGTTTCAAAGAAAGATCATCTAGATATAATTGAGCAGACTCACATATGAATTCATAGTGACTGTGAAAGCATGTGCAAGAGCTGTATAAGGTAGACACAATCTCAGTTTGGAGGACTGGGAGTGACCTTGTAGTCCTCAGCCACAGCTGAGGAGCTATGAGAGCAGGAATGCTGCTGGGAAGTGGAAAGTCAGTTTGCTTTTCTGTCTTTCTTTTGCTCTGTTTTTTCAAAACAGGGTTTCTCTGTATTGATTTGGAGCCTGTAGTGGAACTAGCTCTTGTAGACCAGGCTGACCTTGAACTCATAGAGATACACCTGCCTCTGCCTCCCGAGTGCTGGTATTAAAGGCATGGGCCACCACCGTCAAGCAACTCAGTTTTCTTTAAAGGTGTTATACCCGATATATTAACTAAACTCTATGGTAGGTCCCGTGTTCAGGAGTAGTTACCCAATGTAGAGGACACAATGTGTTAAGGAAGGAAGGAAGGAAGGAAGGAAGGAAGGAAGGAAGGAAGGAAGGAAGGAAAGAAAGGGAAAGAGAGAGAGAATGGGAAGATAGGGAGGGTAAAGAGGTAGGGGAGAAGCTTAAAGGGGTTGTGAAAAAGTGAAAAAATATGATAAAAAATATACCATATGAAATTCTCAAAGAATTAATAAAACCATTCATTTTTGAAACTTTAAAAGAAAATTTAAGATTATAACTTAATTGCATCATGTCTCCCTTTCTTTTGTCACTCCAAATACTCCCGTGTATTCTGTCATGTTCGCTTTTAAATTCATGACTTCATTTTTTATTAATTTTTGTTGCATACATAAATATATATGCATATGCTTATGGAAATATATGTAGGTATATTCCTAAATACACAAATACAACCTGCTCAGTCTGTATATTACTTGTAATGTATGTTATAACGGCTGATTTGTATGTATGGTATCAAGTATTGGCTAGCCAATTGGTGTGCTCTTCCCTGAGGAAGATCATTTTTTTCCACTCACAGGATTCCTAATTTGCATATGGTTCTTTGTATAGAGTTGAGAGATCTCTTGTGCTTCCACCAAGCCCCAGTCCACATTAGCAAGTCTATTGTTGTTCTTGTTCAGGTCAAGTTTGGGCAATCATTATGTTGATAAGACTTCGGATTGCTTCCTAGGAAACCAATCGCACAACAAACTCCCTGTCCCTGCTGATTCTTATAATCCTCCCACCCCCCTCTTCCAAAATGATACTCTGAGTCTTGGGTGCAGGAGTTATAGTATAGAAGTATTACTTGGGACTTGGCTCTCTAACTGCATTTTGACCACATGTGGTTTTCTATAGTCATATCTGTCTCTTACAAAGAATTTTTTGATGAGGGGTGAGGACTATACTTAAGCTGTGGTTGTAAGGACAGATATTTGGAACATAGCTAGGTAGTATACTGATTTAGTAAAGTAGCAGTTGTAGATTCTCCTCCAAGATGTATGACTTCACTAGCTTAGGGAGCTTACAACCTAAGGTTATATTCAATCACTGAAGAAAGTCATGGCAAGAACTGAGACAGAAGTCTTGGAGAAATTCTGCTTGCTAGGTTGATCCTCATGGCTTGCTCAGTTTGCTTTTTCATGCATCCCAGGACCACCTTCCAAAGAGGAGCATCACCCAAAATTGTCTGGACCCTCCCAAATCAATCATCAATCAAGAAAATTTCCTGCACAGTTGCCAACAAGCAATCTGGATGGAGGCACCTACTCAGTTGAGTTCCTCTTCCCAGATAACTCTAACTTGTGTCAAGTTGACAAAATAGCACAAGGATAATTGACCTTTTGTCAACTTGACACACAGACCCAACGCTTTTCAACCGTAAATGTTCTTTGTTCAATCGCCAAATCTCATACTAATGTTAACATCACAATATAAATGACAAATAACATTCAAAGTTCTACAGCCATTAAATATTCAAACACTTTGAAAGATCAGTCTTTTCAAAATATTTATTCTCTCTACTATGGGTGCCTGTAAAATACTGTTACATACCTTCTGTTTTTTGGAGAAGCAATATTTTTTTTATTTTTTTTAAAAAAGAAAGCAAACTACCTTTTTATTCTACATACCAATCCCAGTTCCCACTCCCTTCCCTCCTCCCATTTCCTCCACCTTCTCCCCGACCCCACCCCACCCCATCCAGTCCTCAGAGAGGGTAAGGCACATTGCTTTGGAGAAAGTTCAAGGCCCTCCCTACTATATCTACACTGAGCAAGGTATCCATCCAAAGAGAATGGGTTTCCAAAAAGCCAGTAAAAGCAATAAGAATAAATCCCAGTACCACTGCCAGTGGCCTCACAGTCTGCCCCAGCCATACAACTGTCATCAACGTTCAGAGGGACTAGTTTGGTCCCATGCTGGTTCCTTTCTGAGGGTATGGGATAGTTGAAATAGAGGAAGAACCGAGATGAGAGCAAGAAAAGAGGCTTGATTTTGATTGAGGAAGCCATTATGGGGCTAGCAAGAAACCTGGCACTAGAGAAATCTTCAGGAATCCAGAAGGATGACCCCAGCTAAGACCCTAAGCAATAGAGGAGAGGGTGCCCAAACCGGCCTTGCCATTCAGTCAGATTGATGATTATCTTAAATGCCACCATAGAACCTTCATCTAGCAACTGATGGAAACAGAGGCAGAGACCCGCAGCGGAGGACTGGGCTGAGTTTTCAAACTCCAGTTGAAAGTGGGAGAAGTGAAAATATGAGCAAAGAGGTCAAGGCCATGATGGGGATACCCACTGAAACAGTTTACCTAAGCTAATGGGAGCTCACCTGAGCTAATGGGAGCTCACCAACTCGGAGCCAGACAGAAAAGTTACATACCTACTTACTCCAAGAAGGAAGAACCAGGGCACAGTTAAAATCAGATTAAAGCAAAACTCAAGTTCAGAGGTATAAATAGTTCAGTTTCTGATATTGGACCCTTGGAATAAGGTAAGGTCCTGTTAAAATATTTGAAAACCCTTTAAGCTAAATTATTTTTAAAAAACCAGAATTACTACACTGATACCTAATTTAAGTAAAGGCACAACAGAAAAACAAAATTATAATCTCCCTGATGAACATAGATGCAAGGAAATAGCTTCTATTTTGTATAACCATAATATAATAAAGGTAGATGTTAACAGCAACAGAAATCACAGAAAATACATACAGTCATGGAGATTGAACAATATTTATAGGATAATGAATGAATCATGAAAGAAATAAAACTTTTAAATTCAATTAAATGAAAATATAAAAAACAAAACATAAACATCTATAGAATATAATTAACCTAATCCTAAAAATAAACCAGAAGGAACTAAAATATACAAGTTAATAATGTACATTAAGGTCCTAGAAAAATAAGAAAAAACAGTACCCCCAAACAATATAAAGAGATAAATAATCAAGAGCAGAGCAGAAACTAATGATATAGAAATGAAAGCCGGGCGGTGGTGGCACACGCCTTTAATCCCAGCACTCGGGAAGCAGAGGCAGGCGGATCTCTGTGAGTTCGAGACCAGCCTGGTCTACAAGAGCTAGTTCTAGTGCAGGCTCCAAAGCCACAGAGAAACCCTGTCTTGAAAAACAAAAAAAAGGAAGAAATGAAAAATACAAAGAATAAATCAAAGAGTTTGTTCTCTGAAAATATTAACAAGGTTCAGAAAATATTAACTATATTAACCAAAAGTATGAAATTAGGGATGGAAAAGGAGATATTACAACAGATACAAAAGAAACATATTCCATAAACCTATTGTCTACCAAATTGGAAAACATAAAAATAGATTAATTTCTCAGTGCACATTTACTATCAAAGTCAAACCAGAAGAAATAAAAATTTAAGCCGGGCAGTGGTGATGTACACCTTTAATCCCAGCACTCAGGAGACAGAGGCAGGTGGATCTCTTTGAGTTCGAGACCAGCCTGGTCTACAAGCGCTAGTTCCAGCGCAGGCTCCAAAGCCACAGAGAAACCCTGTCTCGAAAAGCCACACACACACACACACACACAAAAAAAAAAAAAATTTAAACAGACCCATCACAAGGAATGAGAGTAAAATGATTCAAATAAAATTTAAAAAGCCCTTCTCCAGATGGATTCATTGCAGAATCTTAACAGATGTTTTAATTAAAAAATACAACTGGTACTTCTCAATTTATTTTATGAAATAAGAAAGAAATGAATGCTTCTAAATTATTTTTACCAACTATGCAAGACAATTAGGAAAAAGAATTTTAGAAATTCCTCAAAACCACACAATTATAAATATTGTCATATTTAAAATGCTTGAAAAACTTGAAGTAGTGGAAAAGCAGTTTTCTTTTGGCAACAGACAAACAGAAACTCAACAACAGTTTACTAAATTGTCTAAGAATTCAAAGCTGTACTGTTTTGGATTTGTTTGTTTTTATTTTGAAATATCAGATATTAATTTGGAATAAGGTTACTTTTTAAAACTCAAAATTACATGGATACCTAATCTAGATAGAGACACAACAGAAGAAACTTATAGAATAATCTCCCTGATGAATATAGATGAAAAAAAAATCCCAGTAAGAACCATTGTAGGACCAAACTAGGCCCTCTGAATATGGGTGACAGTTGTATGGCTGGTGCAGACTGGGGCCACTGGCAGTGAGACCAAGATTTATCCCTACTTCTTGTTCTGGCTTTTCAGACCCAATTTTCTCTGGAGGGATGCCTTGCTTAGCCTAGATATAGTGGGGAGGGCCTTGGTCCTACCTCAAAGCAATGTTATTGACTTTGCTGACTCCCCATGGGAAACCTTACCCTCTCTGAGGCGTGGGTGGGGAGTGGAAATGGGAGAAAGTGAAGCGAACAGGAGGAGGGGGGAGTGGGAAATGGATTTGGCATGTAAAATGAGAAAAGATAGGGTTTTTAAAAAAAATAAATTTTTTAAAAGTCCCAATAAAATACTTGAGAACTGAATTCAAAAAAACATAAAAAACAATTCCACTGTAATTCAAGAATGGTTCAATATACATAAATCAATAAATGCTACCAATAAGCAGACTCAAAGACAGAAACTACATAATCATCTTATTAGATGTAGAAAGGACCTTAGACAAAATCTAACAACGTTTCATGACAAAAAAAGCAGCTATATCTGAACATACAAAAAAACAATACACAATAAGCCTACAACCAACATCATACCAAATGGAGAAATTCCTGAAGTATTTCCACTAAATCAGGAGCAATAAATGTCTACTCTCTCCACTCATGTTCAGTGTAGTTCTTCAAGACTTAGCTACAGTAATAAGGCATGTGAACAAGATAACACTGATACAAATAAAAAAACAAAGAAATAAAAGTGTATTTATTTGCAGAGTATATTATTCTATACAATAAACATCTGAAAAACAACACCAGAAAATCCCTACAGCTGCTAAAAATTTTCTAAAAATATATAGGCTACAAAAAATTAATACAAAAAATTATAAGCTTTCCTGTATACCAATGACAAACTTACTGAGAAAGAAACCAGAGAAATGATCGCATTCATGATAGCCTCAAAAAATACGGGAGATTCACCAGTGACCTTTTGAATGAACAGTCATGTTCTTTTGTTGAATATTGGGTCACTGAAAACATCAGGGTGAATATTTGTAAAATCTTACAAGCAGATGTGAACTATGATAAAAGTTGTCAGTTTATTTGGGATCCTGTCTGAAGAAGAAAGTATATAGTTGTAATTTTCCAGATTATTAAAATTAATAAATAACTTAATGATGCTTGCACATGCTCTAGATTAGGAAAGCAAGAAGCCAAACCCAAACACAGTAGGTGCAAGGAATAATAAAGATTAGAGCAAACATTAGTGAAATAGAGACTAAATGACAACATATATAATCAAGCAAAGAAAAAGTTGAACAAAATAACAAGATTGACAAACTAACAATAAGAATAAGATATCTACATTAACAGGAGTCTTTCTAAGATTTGCAAGGGACTTGTCTCTTGAGGGGATCCCAGGCATTCATAGGGAGGTCCCAGCTAGGTACTTGGGCAGCAGAGGAGTGGGTGCCTGAACTGAACTTGTCCCATAGTT